>JAOPSE010003081.1:0-62132 GCA_029449295.1 Zea luxurians | reverse complement strand
TTGTTCGCCTAGATAACGTGGCCAGCGCTGGATAATCATGTATACACCATAGTACAGCAGCACGAAGGTCGAACTTCCTACCAGTACATGCATCATAGGTCTTGACACCCTTCCATAGCTTCACAGTTCTTCAATTAGCGGCTCAAGGAACAAATCAAAATCCTTTCCTGGACATCTTGGACCTGGGATGAGTAAAGACATAAAGCAGTTTGTTGGATTCACGCATTCCCATGGTGGGAGATTAAGCGGTGTCACAAGCACTGGCCACATACTGTACTGGGTACTCATGTTGCCAAATGGATTGAATCCATCGGTAGCTAAGGCTAGCCTCAGGTTCCTCGGATCATTTGCAAAACCTGGGTACTTTCGGTCAAAGTCCTTCCACGCTTCCCCATCAGCTGGATGGCTCATCACATTGGCGACTGGCTTCCTCACTTTCTTGTGCCATTGTGTTTCCTCTGAAGTTTGTTTTGAAGCAAAAATTCTTTTCAACCTTGGCAACAGTGGAAAATGCCTCAAAACCTTATGTGGAACCCGCTTCGAACCAGTTTCATCTTTCCATCTAGACTCCGTGCATACTGGGCACTCATTCAATTTAGCATTAACATTCCGAAACAACACACAATTGTTCTTGCACATGGATGTTTTCGTATCCAAGGCCCAATTCTTTAAGATATTTCATGGCCTCATTATATGATTTTGGCAACTCACTGTTAGGGTATCCATCGGACATCAGCTTCATCATTGCTGAAAATGCTGTATTGCTGATTCGATAACGAGACTTCATATACAACATCCTCACCATAAAAGAAAATTTGAATGGCTAGAACCGGACTAAGTGCCTTCTTTGAATCTCCAAGAACTCTTGCAAATCTTGGCTCTTCTCCATCAGCCTCTGCCGCTGCAAACAGTTCACCGATCATCTCAGGTACTCCATGATCATCATCGTAAACATCATCGTCCACATCCATATGTATCCCAAAGTCATTATCATATCCTTCGACATCCTCCTCTATACCCTCAACTTTTGTATCTGCCGACTCCCCATGATGAATCCACCTCGTGTATGTAGCTGACATTCCATAAATGTGTATATGAGTTTCTACTTCACTCTGAGGTCGCAACCTTTGATTAAGACAATTCACGCACGGACAACGAATGTCTGTGTCTTCTGGGTATCTTTCAGTAACAAAATTCATGAACTCTTCAACTCCTTTCACATATGCAGGTGTGAATTGTTTCCCATAAACCCATCTTCTATCCATCTATTTTGACGATAAATTAAAACTTGCATTAACTCCATAACTATGATTACACTGAACAAAATTGAAAACCACATCAAACACATGCATATATGAAATAAAATTCAAACGCACATAGAACCTTATTGTCAAAAACACAACACATCAAACCTTGTCTTTTCTCCCCTCCCTGCCGCTGTTCTATCCACGCCCGCCGTAGCTATGCGCAAGACGCCGCTGCTTTGCCGCGCCCGAAGCTTCTCTGCCTCGCTGTTTGCAGACGACGTCGTTCTTCCAACACAGTTGGATCAATGGATCAGGCGACAAGATCGCTCGTTCGCTGCGACGCTACCAGTTGCCGATCAAGCGGACGACGACAGACGCCGGCGTCGTTGTGTGCCGTAACCTGACGGCGATCGCAGAAGCGCAGATCGCAGCAGGAAAAAATCAGAACAGGCGAACCATGCAGATCGCAGAATGGCGGCTGGGAAAACTTGTTAACATAACGACAGATGGGAACACCTGTTAACAGACGGATAATTTCTTTATATACACGAACAAGTGCGTAGTCTGGTGGTAGCAACGATTTAACGCAAGTCGCAGGTCCCTGGTTCGAAGCTCTGCGGGCGCACCTTTTTTTGCCAAATAACTAACTGCCGCTTCGTACTGGGCCGGGTCGGCGTCGCCAGGTGGGGGCTGTGTCCCAAAAAACTGCGGCCCATGTAGGCCAAGGATCCCACGCCGTCAAGTGGTGTGTACACGTGGGCCGTTTTTTACTAAAACTCATCTGTGACCAATTTATTTCATCATTACGTCAGCCGATCAAGCCAAATTAATCTGTGACGTTCCTTTCATTTTCGTCTATGACGTTCCTTTCATTTTCGTCTTTAATATTGAAGTGTAATCTTCGTCCCTTGTAATTGTTGACGAAGATGTCAATTTGGTCATAGAAATGTATCAATCTGTGACTGAAGTCACCAGCGTCACTAGAAAATCGTCACTGATGATCTCATTCTTACTAGTGACCACAACGAGTGGGCGCGGAGGCTGGAGAGTCAGACGAGCGACCAGGCAGTCAGCTCGGCGCACGACGAGCCGGGCTACAGCGGCGGCGAGCTGGGCTGCAGCGGCGGCGCTACGCATCCTGCATCTGAGCAAGCAGAGGACGGCTCGCAAGAAGCAAAACCGATGTGTGGGACCTACATGCAAATGAAAGAGGGAGGAAGAGGCCGTGCGTGACACGCCTAGCCACTTGGGCCAAATCGGCCATCACGTGCATTCGGCATTTTTTTGTTTTTTTATTTTGAATTCTTTTTTAAAAAAATAAATAACTATATTTAAATATTTAAAAATTATAATAAATTTACAATTAAAATTTAAATCTTTGTTTTTGACCAAAGTCTATTATATAAATTCATTACGCTTCGAAATAAAAGAATACTACAAACACCAATTTCTCAACAATCTTTAGCAAACAAATATCAGTCTCCAAAGGTAAATAACATCAACCACTTGATTCCAAAATTTTAATTTATTCTCTAGTAAGTTTAGCTACTAGTAATGTATTATTTTAATTGATAAATTTGAGATGTTACAGGGGGTTAGATTTGTAACACCCTGAATTTGGGGTATAAAATTTTTTTTCCAATATTCACTAAATTCATATGTTAGTTTTTCTTTTCCTTGATTTAATTTTCTTTTTCCTAAATAATGGAGAATTATTTTGTTTTATATAACTGAAGCCTATAAAATAAAACCCTATATGAGTTTCTATATTGCATCATACCAGAGCATACATCTATGTATTCTTGTTTGTTGGATGATTTTGTGGAGCATTTATTTAATTAGGAATTCTAATGGAAAAAGAAAATAAGATAAAAAAGGAGAAGAAGAAACCTGTAATACTCAAAGTTGTATACAAAGAATAAAAGAGGGATCTCCTTATTTTATGTGCCATATTTGCATCATAAAAGAGCACACATATAATTGAGAGTGATTAATTAAAACAATGATACTAAAATAAAAAATATACATCATGTTGAGTTTTATGTGTGTGCATTTGTTAGTAATAAGATTTTCTTTTTAAATACATTGATGTCCAAAATAAAATTTAGACTTAAGAGTTAAATTTTAGAATTGGAGAAAGAAAAGAAAATATATACAAAATAAATATTATGAATAAGGTAATAACAGTATGTCAAAATTATACTCTTAATCCGAGGAAGAATTAACACATGGTTGAATTTGAATTTGAATTCAAATAAAAAGGAAAAACAAATCAGGAAAAGAAAAATAAAAAGGGAAAACGTGCGTGGGCCTCGGTACCTGATTTTGGCCCACCATGGAAATCACCCCGCGCGGCCCAGACTGCTCTCTACCGTGTGCGCGCCACACTGACAGGATGGACCCACGGGTCAGCACCCCCCCTCGCCGCGGCATTCAACAAGATGGCACCGACAGCCGGGCCCGGTCGGTCAGCTGCTCATGCGCATTTCCGTCACTGGTGAGTGGGGCCAGTGTGCCAGGGCACGCTCGTCAACCACATCGCCGCTAGACCCGGGCGGATTCCGTTGGCGCAAACGCCGGAGTCCACCGTGCCCATCCCTATCACGACCGAGCCGCGCCTATAAGGGTCGCTATGCTAGCGCCGTATCATCTGTTTCGATGCCGCCGCCGTGAGTGTACAGCCCGCCGCGCCGAACTTACCCGCCAAGAGAGAGGGGAGCTCGAGATTCGCCGTGTGAGTTGGGTTCCGCCGTCGGGAATTCCACCCTCGCCATGACTCAGTACCTAAACCAGCAAGCATAGGTGTTGCACCGGGCCGTGGGGAAGAAATCGCTCGGCCGTTGGATGGACAGCGGACGGCCGAGATTAAAACCAGGAATATCTCTTCGCGTTATAAAATCAGAGCCCTCGGTTTAGGATCGGGTGGCTTATATTGTTTAGAACCCTGTCCGTTGATTCGGTGATCAATGGTCATTAGAGAAGTAACCCTATATGGTTGGGCCGATCTAATCGGGACCGTATATTTCAGATCGGACGGCCAGTTTTTGCCCATACCCCTTCGCGGGTACACTTTACAAAAGAAACCCCGTGCTTTTAGAATTTAGAACCCGCAGTCCACCTGGTGGGTCGTTTGAGTCTTAGGATTAGTTGCACCTGGGCCCCTGGCTTTTCTGGGTATTGAGGCGCCATCCAGAGAGGGGTAAATCAGATTAAATAAATTGGGGAAATGCATTTTTAATACAAAACAATTCCTAGAACTTAATTAATTCATAGAAAATCCATGTGAGCTCCAAATTGAACCATTCCAGTTTCTAAAATTTTGTAATAATATTCTCTATCACCTAGTGTCTCTGTTTTGACATGAAAACAGTAAGAAAATTAATTTATCATTTAATCCTATTTCAAGCACATTAAACCTTAGGAAATTCATAACTTGAAATCTATAACTCCAAATTTAATGGTTCCAGTTCCAATGATCTCATTTTAATGTGTAGATTTTTACTGTGTATCTTATTTACATGTTTGATGTGATGTTAATTTATGCTATACTATGTATGTATTGTGTTGATGCGAGTAGACGAGCAAGCCACTGTGGAATCTGAGGTTCATCAAGTAGAAGTAGCTGAGCAGGAGCTCATTGAAGGCAAGTTGTGCCCTTGATCACTTACTTTTCCCAGCCATGTTCTTATTAATTTTAATGATCTGCATAGGTTAATTTTGATGAGACCCTTTAGGTTACCCCAGTTTTGGTTATCTTTATACCTTGTTCACCACTGAAATATTTTTGGGTAGTACTTGCTATTGCTTTATGTGGATTGGGTATGGAGATACACTATTCATGATTATTCTGTTATTATCTTGTTATTAATACTGTTCATGTTAAGATCATTAAATTAATGGGAACATGGAGCGACCACCCGGGAAAACAGTGCTACCACAAGGGTTTAATGGGACGCCCTTGGCTGATTAACTAGGAAAGCTAGTGGAGGTCTTCCTTAATTACCCGAAAGGGGCAAGGGCAGTAGGGGAGTGGTCAGTGTAGGGAGGTCCTTGGTTGATTTTGCTGCGATGGCGGTCAGGCAAGAACCCTGCAATGGAGCTTCCTATAAACTGTAGCGGGATTTCTGAAGCTAGTGGAACTTTGTAAAGGCCTCGTAGTGTTACCCTGCCTCGCCTCCTCGGTAGAGGTGTATGGGATTGGCCGTCTCTTGGCAGATGGGTAACATGACTTGTGGGTAAAGATGCGCAACCTCTGCAGAGTGTAAAACTAGTATACTAGCCGTGCTCACGGTCATGAGCGGCTCGGACCCTCACATGATTAATTTATGGAACTTAAATTTAATCTGTCATTTCATTGCATTTGGGATTATTTTACTATTACTTTTCTTTATTATTATTAAGGTTTGGTATTTATTTACATGTAGTAATTGCTAATAAAATTTTGACCAACTTATAAAAGCAATGCTCAGCCTCAACCTTTATTTATTGATCAGCCTTACACTTCATGAACTCCCACCTTTGGTGAGTTCATGCCACATTATTCCCCACGACTTGTTGAGCTATGAACGTATGTGAGCTCACTCTTGCTGTCTCACACGCCCCCCCACAGGAGAAGAACAGGTGGTCGAAGAGGAGCCGCCTAACACTGAGGCATTCGACTTGATCTAGGTGGCGTTTCTCAGTTGACATTGGCGCCGACGATCCTTAATTCGTTTTATATTTACTCTTTTATTTTGTAATAAGACTTCCGCTATGTAATAAATACTCTGATGTTTTGTGACATTTATCTCTATACACTCTGTTATTATATATGTTGTCTTCTTGGCGCATGTATGAGATGCACCCGGCTTTGTCCTTTAAAACCGGGTGTTACAGAAGTGGTATCAGAGGAATGTTGACTGTAGGACAAAACCTAGATAGAAATGGACAAAACCCTTACCTACTTATCTTATTCTGATTCATTCTACACTTACCTCACTCTGATTCTTTCTACACTTATCTTGATCCTGTCTCACCTTCTACTATTCTACTCTGATCATTCTTACCTTTTCTACTCTTATACAAGATGGATTTCACACCTTGGAATCCCTACCCCTATGACATTTTTAAGATATAGGAAACCTAAGACAAAATTAAAACTATTTTCTCTATTAAAAATGTTGGTTGATTGTTCTGATGATCAATGCCTGATTTGCTTCTTTGATTGATTGAAATATTATATGGACATCTTAGCATGTGCCAGCATAAGGTAATAAATTAGCTATGGTAGGTAAAACATTAAACTACTTAGCTAATAAATCCCCCAAAGTAACATGATTTGTAATTACTGCCTTGTCTACTGCTCTTTCTTACCATTTGTATCTAACTCAGATGGTCAATACCAGGAGGGGTGGTGGAATTGATTTGCCGCCTAACCGACACACTCGAAGGATATATAGACAACCTCAGCCACAGCCTGTAGAGATGAATCCTCCACCAGGCGGAGTTGACCCACTGGTTGCTGCTTAGATGGCGGTGATGCAGCAAATGGCGGACACTATGGCTGATATGCGTGCCCAGATGCAGCAAGAACGCAGGAGATGCGTCAGGAAAGAGAAGATATACGACAGGAGTTGCGCCAAGAGCGAGAGGAGATATGCCAGGAAAGGAGGGCACAACAACAGCAGCTGCAACAACAAATGCAACAGCAGCAACAGCAGCAACAAGTACCACTGCCTCCACCACCACCACCAGTTCCACCCCGAGACAAGCATAGAGAGTTCATGAGTCATAAGCCACCTACATTTGCAAGCTCACCTGATCCACTGGACGCGGATGATTGGCTGAAGTCCGTTGAGAAGATGCTGAATATTGCACAGTGCACGGACTGGGAGAAAGTTTTTTATGCCTCAGGTCGTCTGACAGGTCCTGCTGCTGACTGGTGGGATTCTTATACTGCTGCCCATGATGCTGCTGATACTATTACTTGGGCAGAGTTCAGTACACAATTCAGGAACTACCATATTCCAGCCGGTATGATAAAGATCAAGAAGGAGTTTCTGTCATTGAAGCAAGGCAACATGTCAGTCAGCGAGTACAGAGACAAATTTATTCAGCTGTCGAGATATGCTCCGGAGGAAGTTGCTGAGGATGAGAGGAAGCAGGAGCACTTCATTGAAGGACTTAATGGACCCTTGCAGTATGCACTGGTTGCACACACCTTTCCATCATTTCAGAGGCTACTGGATAAGGCTCTTGCTATTGAACACAAGCGTGTTCAACTGGGTGATTTGAAGAGGAAGGCTATCTCACAAGGACAGGGTAGCAGCAGTGTTCGCCCTCGCTACAGTTCACCACAGGGTACACCGACTCGACCAGGAGGATCGTGCCCAGTTCAGCAATCACCACTGAGGACTCCACCTCCTCGACAGGCTACCCCCACTGGCACCCCGACGAGGTCTACAGGACAGAAGACTGGCCCTACATGCTTCAAGTGCAGTCAGGTTGGACACTATGCTAATGCTTGTCCTATGGGAAATTCTGGTACACCAGCTAAGAACAAGCAGCAGACTCCTCGCAAGGGATATTCTATAGCCAGGGTGAATCAAGTCAGCGTTGATGATACTCCTGATGGTGGTGACATCGTACTTGGTATGTTTTATGTTAATGCAATTCCTGCAACCATATTATTTGATTCTGGTGCTACACATTCATTCATGTCTGCTAGATATGCCAACACAAATGAAATACCCCTGCTAAATATGAGAAAACCAATGATAGTAATCACACCTAAAGGGCCTATTGAGGCGAATCAAATGACACGTAGATTAACATTATCAATTATGGGTAGAGAATTTGGAGCTACTGTTATAATATTAGAGTCAAGCAGTATAGATCTGATCCTTGGTATGTCATGGCTAAGAAAGGCAAAGGCCGTTATAGCGTGTGGTAGAGGTACCGTAGAACTCACTACCACTAAAGGAGAAAGATTTCAAGTTAATATTGCAGTAACCTCCTCATCCATGCGTGCAATGTTCTTTATGCCTGAGGAGTTTGTTGGTGACAACATCCGGGTGGTTAGAGATTTTCTGGATGTCTTTCCAGAGGAGTTACCAGGGATGCCACCAGATAGGGAAGTTGAGTTTGTGATTGATCTTTTACCTGGAACTGCCCCTATTTCTAAGCGACCATACAGGATGGCTGTAGAAGAACTGAAGGAACTTAAGAAGCAGTTAACTGAGTTACAGGAGGCGGGGTACATTCGTCCGAGTTCCTCACCTTGGGGAGCACCGGTGTTATTCGTACAGAAGAAGGATGGATCGCAACGAATGTGCGTGGACTATAGATCACTTAATGATGTCACGGTGAAGAACAAGTACCCATTACCCCGTATTGAGGATTTGTTTGACCAGATGAGAGGAGCCAGGGTATTCTCGAAGATTGATCTCCGATCAGGATACCATCAGATGAAGATTAGACCCTTGGATATTCCTAAGACGGCTTTCTCAACCCGATATGGATTATACGAGTTTACTGTTATGTCATTTGGATTAACCAATGCACCAGCTTATTTCATGAATTTGATGAATAAGGTGTTTATGGAGTATTTGGACAGATTCGTCGTGGTGTTTATCGACGATATTCTGATCTATTCTAAGAATGAAAGTGATCATGAACAACATCTAAGGTTGGTGCTACAAAAGTTGCGAGATAATCAACTCTATGCTAAGTTCAGCAAGTGCGAGTTTTGGATTGACAAGGTGCCATTCCTTGGTCATATTATTTCTAATGGAGGAATAGCAGTGGATCCTGCTAAAGTGAAGGAGATAATGGAGTGGAGAGTGCCCACTACAGTTACGGAGATTCGGAGTTTCTTGGGACTCGCAGGATATTATCGGAGATTTATTGAAGGATTCTCTAAGATTGCCAAGCCTATGACCTCGCTTTTGGAGAAAGGAAGAGAATTCAAGTGGGATGAGAAATGCCAAGAGAGCTTTGACCAACTGAAGGAGAGGTTGATGTCGCCACCAGTATTGGTTATGCCAGATCTGCAGAGGGATTTGACATTTATTGTGATGCATGTGGCCAAGGATTGGGATGCGTGCTTATGCAAGAAGGTCATGTGATCGCCTATGCATCTCGTCAGTTGCGGAAACATGAATTGAACTACCCCACTCATGACTTAGAGCTGGTTGCCGTTGTGCATGCACTTAAGATTTGGAGACACTACATCATGGGAACTAAGTGCCAAGTATATACGGATCATAAGAGTTTGAAGTATATATTCACTCAGAAGGATCTCAACCTTAGGCAACGCCGTGGTTGGAGCTCATTAAGGATTATGATTTGGAGATTCACTATCACCCAGGCAAGGCAAATTTGGTTGCAGATGCCTTGAGTCGGAAGGAGCATGTTCACTCCGCTTTCGTTGTCTAGCTACCTGATGAATTAGCAAAAGATTTTGAGAGACTCAACCTGGGAATTGTTACACATATAGAAGGAATTACCATTGAATTGGAACCTACCTGGAGCAAGAAATTCGTAAAGGTCAGATTGGTGATGCTAAAATCCAGGAGATCAAGGATCTGATAACAGAGGTAGAGGCCCAGAGTTTACGGAGGATGAGCAAGGCACGATATGGTTCAAGAATCGGATCTGTGTTCCGGACATTGATAGTCTTCGGGAAACCATATTGAAGGAGGCACATGACTCAGTTTATTCTATTCACCCTGGGAGTACTAAGATGTATCAGGATTTCAAGCAAAAGTATTGGTGGTATGGACTGAAGAGAGATGTGGCTGCACATGTGGCTATGTGCGATGTGTGCCAAAGAGTTAAGACTGAACACCAGAGGCCAGCCGGACTACTGCACCCACTGAAGATACCTGAGTGGAAATGGGAAGAAGTTGGCATGGACTTCATTGTTGGATTACCCCGCACGTCTGCTGGATATGATTCTATATGGGTGATTGTGGATAGGCTAACTAAAGTAGCCCACTTTATTCCAGTGAAGACCGCGTATTCAGGAGCCAAGTTGGCAGAGTTGTACATGGCACGGAATGTATGCCTGCATGGTGTGCCAAAGAAGATTGTGTCAGACCGGGGATCACAGTTTACCTCTCGGTGTTGGAAGAAGTTACACGAGTCCTTGGATACGAGATTGAATTTTAGTTCGGCTTACCATCCACAGAATGATGGACAGACTGAGAGGACTAACCAAGTGCTGGAAGATATGTTAAGAGCTTGTGCTCTTAAACATGGTGGTAGTTGGGATAAGAGTTTGCCTTATGCTGAGTTCTCATATAATAATAGCTATCAGGCCAGTTTGAAGATGTCACCGTTTGAGGCTTTGTATGGCAGAAACTGCAGGACTCCATTATATTGGGATCAAACTGGTGAAAGGCAGTTGTTTGGGCCTGAGATTATACAAGAAGCAGAAGAACAAGTCCAGCAAATAAGGGAGAATTTGAGAACTGCACAGTCCAGGCAGAAAAGTTATGCTGATACCCGGAGAAGACTGCTTGAGTTTAAAGAGGGAGATTATGTCTATTTGAAGGTGTCACCACTCCGGGGTATGAGAAGATTCAAAGTCAAAGGAAAGTTGTCCCCTCGCTTTATTGGACCCTTCTTAATCTTAAAGCGAGTGGGAGAGGTTGCATACCAATTGGAGTTACCGGATCATCTCGCGGATGTTCATGATGTATTTCATGTGTCTCAGCTGAAGAAATGTCTCAGGGTACCTGAGGAACAATTACCAATGGAAGACCTTAATGTTCAAGATGACCTGACTTATGCTGAATACCCCATCAAGATTCTTGATACATTGACTCGAGTTACAAGGAATAAGGTTATAAAGATGTGCAAAGTTCAATGGAGTCACCACGGTGAAAATGAAGCAACTTGGGAAAGAGAAGAAGAGCTTCGCATAGATTTTCCTCACCTTTTCTCTAGATCTTCTTAAATCTCGAGGACGAGATTATTTTTAAGGGGGTAGGATTTGTAATACTCAAAGTTGTATACAAAGAATAAAAGAGGGATCTCCTTATTTTATGTGCCATATTTGCATCATAAAAAGAGCACACATATAATTGAGAGTGATTAATTAAAACAATGATACTAAAATAAAAAAATATACATCATGTTGAGTTTTATGTGTGTGCATTTGTTAGTAATAAGATTTTCTTTTTAAATACATTGATGTCCAAAATAAAATTTAGACTTAAGAGTTAAATTTTAGAATTGGAGAAAGAAAAGAAAATATATACAAAATAAATATTATGAATAAGGTAATAACAGTATGTCAAAATTATACTCTTAATCCGAGGAAGAATTAACACATGGTTGAATTTGAATTTGAATTCAAATAAAAAGGAAAAACAAATCAGGAAAAGAAAAATAAAAAGGGAAAACGTGCGTGGGCCTCGGTACCTGATTTTGGCCCACCATGGAAATCACCCCGCGCGGCCCAGACTACTCTCTACCGTGTGCGCGCCACATTGACAGGATGGACCCACGGGTCAGCCCCCCCCCCCCTCGCCGCGGCATTCAACAAGATGGCGCCGACAGCCGGGCCCGGTCGGTCAGCTGCTCATGCGCATTTCCGTCACTGGTGAGTGGGGCCAGTGTGCCAGGGCG
Source organism: Zea luxurians (assembly GCA_029449295.1). Classification (NCBI taxonomy): domain Eukaryota; kingdom Viridiplantae; phylum Streptophyta; class Magnoliopsida; order Poales; family Poaceae; genus Zea; species Zea luxurians. Next base: position 50,271 of record JAOPSE010003081.1, on the reverse strand, counting down.
CGCTCGTCAACCACATCGCCGCTAGACCCGGGCGGATTCCGTTGGCGCAAACGTCGGAGTCCACCGTGCCCATCCCTATCACGACCGAGCCGCGCCTATAAGGGTCGCTATGCTAGCGCCGTATCATCTGTTTCGACGCCGCCGCCGTGAGTGTACAGCCCGCCGCGCCGAACTTACCCGCCAAGAGAGAGGGGAGCTCGAGATTCGCCGTGTGAGTTGGGTTCCGCCGTCGGGAATTCCACCCTCGCCGTGACTCAGTGCCTAAACCAGCAAGCATAGGTGTTGCACCGGGCCGTGGGGAAGAAATCGCTCGGCCGTTGGATGGACAGCAGACGGCCGAGATTAAAACCAGGAATATCTCTTCGCGTTATAAAATCAGAGCCCTCGGTTTAGGATCGGGTGGCTTATATTGTTTAGAACCCTGTCCGTTGATTCGGTGATCAATGGTCGTGAGAGAAGTAACCCTATATGGTTGGGCCGATCTAATCGGGACCGTATATTTCAGATCGGACGGCCAGTTTTTGCCCATACCCCTTCGCGGGTACACTTTACAAAAGAAACCCCGTGCTTTTAGAATTTAGAACCCGCAGTCCACCTGGTGGGTCGTTTGAGTCTTAGGATTAGTTGCACCTGGGCCCCTGGCTTTTCTGGGTATTGAGGCGCCATCCAGAGAGGGTAAATCAGATTAAATAAATTGGGGAAATGCATTTTAATACAAAACAATTCCTAGAACTTAATTAATTCATAGAAAATCCATGTGAGCTCCAAATTGAACATTCCAGTTTCTAAAATTTTGTAATAATATTCTCTATCACCTAGTGTCTCTGTTTTGACATGAAAACAGTAAGAAAATTAATTTATCATTTAATCCTATTTCAAGCACATTAAACCTTAGGAAATTCATAACTTGAAATCTATAACTCCAAATTTAATGGTTCCAGTTCCACTGATCTCATTTTAATGTGTAGATTTTTACTGTGTATCTTATTTACATGTTTGATGTGATGTTAATTTATGCTATACTATGTATGTATTGTGTTGATGCGAGTAGACGAGCAAGCCACTGTGGAATCTGAGGTTCATCAAGTAGAAGTAGCTGAGCAGGAGCTCATTGAAGGCAAGTTGTGCCCTTGATCACTTACTTTTCCCAGCCATGTTCTTATTAATTTTAATGATCTGCATAGGTTAATTTTGATGAGACCCTTTAGGTTACCCCAATTTTGGTTATCTTTATACCTTGTTCACCACTGAAATATTTTTGGGTAGTACTTGCTATTGCTTTATGTGGATTGGGTATGGAGATACACTATTCATGATTATTCTGTTATTATCTTGTTATTAATACTGTTCATGTTAAGATCATTAAATTAATGGGAACATGGAGCGACCACCCGGGAAAACAGTGCTACCACAAGGGTTTAATGGGACGCCCTTGGCTGATTAACTATGAAAGCTAGTGGAGGTCTTCCTTACCCGAAAGGGGCAAGGGCAGTAGGGGAGTGGTCAGTGTAGGGAGGTCCTTGGTTGATTTTGCTGCGATGGCGGTCAGGCAAGAACCCTGCACTGGAGCTTCCTATAAACTGTAGCGGGATTTCTGAAGCTAGTGGAACTTTGTAAAGGCCTCGTAGTGTTACCCTGCCTCGCCTCCTCGATAGAGGTGTATGGGATTGGCCGTCTCTTGGCAGATGGGTAACATGACTTGTGGGTAAAGATGCGCAACCTCTGTAGAGTGTAAAACTAGTATACTAGCCGTGCTCACGGTCATGAGCGGCTCGGACCCTCACATGATTAATTTATGGAACTTAAATTTAATTGTCATTTCATTGCATTTGGGATTATTTTACTATTACTTTTCTTTATTATTATTAAGGTTTGGTATTTATTTACACGTAGTAATTGCTAATAAAATTTTGACCAACTTATAAAAGCAATGCTCAGCCTCAACCTTTATTTCATTGATCAGCCTTACACTTCATGAACTCCCACCTTTGGTGAGTTTATGCCACATTATTCCCCACGACTTGTTGAGCTATGAACGTATGTGAGCTCACTCTTGCTGTCTCACACCCCCCCCACACACAGGAGAAGAACAGGTGGTCGAAGAGGAGCCGCCTAACACTGAGGCATTCGACTTGATCTAGGTGGCGTTTCTCAGTTGACATTGGCGCCGACGATCCTTAATTCGTTTTATATTTACTCTTTTATTTTGTAATAAGACTTCCGCTATGTAATAAATACTCTGATGTTTTGTGACATTTATCTCTATACACTCTGTTATTATATATGTTGTCTTCTGGCGCATGTATGAGATGCACCCGGCTTTGTCCTTTAAAACCGGGTGTTACAAAACCCCTCTCTCTTGCCCCTTCGGCCCAGCCGCGCCCTCCCTGGCAGCCTGCACGCGGCCCACCTCCCCTTGGCCCACTCGCTCGTCGTGGCCCAGCGCGCCTCCCCCCTCGGTCTACCCGCGAAGCCCACCCTAGCCCCGCAGCCGCTTCCCGCGGCCCAGCGCGAGCGCGCCTCGCCCCCCAGGCCAGCGCGGCCCAGCACCCCCCCCCCCCCGCAGCCCACCAGCATGCAGCGCAGCCTAGCAGGCGCGCTCGCCCAGCACCACGCCCCTGCGTGGCACAAGCCGCGCGCGAGCATTCCCCAGCGCGCGCATGCTCGCGCGTGGGAGCGCCGCCGCCGCTAGAAAACCGCCCACGACGCCGTTTTTCTTGCGCCCGTGTCCATCGTTTTCTCTCTCTCTATCTCTCGGACGCAAGCCCTACCTCCCTCTCTCCCCCACGTCCGCGTCCCGGCCCCTGATCGCAAGCTCGCTCAGCTCAGCGGCCAGCCAGCCCGTGCCTCGTCTTGCTGCGCAACGGCTCGCCGCCATCGCGCTCGGCCGTTCCCAAGCGTCAGCGAAGAAGAAGCTGCCGTCACGCGTCCATCGACGTCGCGCCGTGCGTCCGACCGTCGTCTGTCCCCTGGCCTGCGTGCCTAGGCTGCGCCCTGCCTCTACGTCGTTGTTGTATCCCGCCGCCATCCGTCGCGCCTCGCCTTGCTGCGCAGCGGTTCGCTGCGTCGTCGCTGTTCACCATCTGCCGCGAGCTCGCCACGTCGTCGCCCACGGCCTCGCCGGAGCCCGTTGCGCCATCCATGTCCGCACCAAGGTGAACATCCTCTACGCGTTAGTAACATCGTTTCGCCACATCTCACGTTTTTGTTTAACTAACGTTAATTAATTAGACTTTTCAATTAAACTAATTTATAGTTATTAACTTGCGCTTTATAAATGCATGTCGACGTGATTAATATTTAGTTTAATATAAATGCGACGTTTATTTAGTTTATCTCGCGTATCGCGCGCGCGTTTTGCACGTGGTTACGTGCTAGTCCGCGTGCTGTTTCGTGCGAGCCGTCGTTCACGCAAATCACTAGTTGCGTGTTTTGGTAAAATCGTTTCGCCACTTCATGCATGTTAAATAATTAAGTAGTAATTAGTTGTTTAGTGGTTGGTTATTAAAATAACAATTCGACTAAAAATGAACTTGTAATTTTAATTACACGCTTCATCGATAGTTATTAAGGTAGTTGTGTCAATCCGAAGCGTTTTAATTTATGTTTGGTTAGTGTAGACATGATATCGATTGGCGCTGCGGCATATCGTGTTCATTCTAATTAATTGTTCCGTCGCGTCGATTTCGTATTGGTAATGTATTTTATGATGTCACGAGTCTATTATTTGATTAGCTAGTCATTCGATACTTATTAAAATGACCTTCTAATTAAAACTGCTTTATAGTTTTAACTCACGCTTTTATAAATAAATGTTAATTAACGTGATTAATACCAACTGAAATACTTCTCATTAATTATTTGTTTGTTGTTCGCGCGTAACATCGTTTACGTGTCATCATGTTGTTCGCGTGCATAGTCGCGTTGACTTGTGTGTATCGTGCGCTGTTGTGCGCGTCGTTTCGCGTGTGTCACACGTGCTGCTTGCACGTGTTGTCACCCATCGTGTGCGTGCATCGTCGCGTGACGATCACGTGTGTCGCACGACGTCTGCGCGTGATAATAATTTGTTTTCGCTTGTAAAGACTCGTGTTAATAACATTGATTCGTCAGATCGCACATTTTAGATAATTGACTTAAGGTGTGCTTGAATAATATTTATTAGATTTGTATTTTAATTAGATTAAATATGTAGTGTTCAACTGCGCTTTTATAATAAATAATAACATGACCAATACTAACTTAACTACTTTTTAATTGTTTAATAATTGTTTAGGATAAACGTGTCACCTATTTAGTTTTCCTTGTCTGTCGCGCGTGTTGTTCCGCATGTGGTGGCGTGCTGGTTCGCGCGTCGTTCGCGCTCGTCGCGCGTGCTGTTTCGTGTATCATCAGCTTGCTATGCCGCGCATGTCCGCGCGTTGTTTGCACGCTGTCGTGTGCGTTGTTCCGCGTGCCGTCCGCGCGCTGTTTCGCACAATGTCGCGCATGTTATTAAATTGCTTTCGCTTATGATCATTCATATTAATTAATCACCTGTGTAGTGTTAACTATTAGAATATCAGAATAATCAAAACTAAGCAGTTGCATTAATTTATATTTTATAAATACCTGCTAATATGATCATGCCGAAACTAAGTATTATAGTTAATACCCATTTAGCATGAACGTGATATCTTGTCGACTGTAGCTCCGTCTGTCGCGTTTCTTTTTCCTCGCATGACCGTGGTAACGCACTCTATTTTGTTTTGCATGTTTTATTACATTTGTATTTGTATGGTGTAATGTTCTTATGCATATATATGTTTGTTTGTGTCTGTTTGTGTTCGCTGTGTGTCGCGAATAGATTGTGATCCGTTTTCGAGCTTCGGGGAATTGAAGAGAAGGCGTTGGTGACCAATGATCAAGTTCTCCGAGTTCTACGAGGTTGAAGACCCTGAGCATCTGTTTGGTGAAGGCAAGTGTCCTCTGACCCATTATATCCTATCTACTTTTAATTCACTGTCCCGCATTACTTAATTAAAACCTAAGGATTGACTAGCTTTCTATTTACCTTGTCCTTGATTATCTTTTGGGTTATTATGGTTAGCTTCATGCTATCACTTTACTTTAATCAATGAACATGATGTGAATATTTATGATACGATGATGTTATCCCGATGATGATATTGTTATATTTTAGGGGGCTCAGGCCATTTTCCCTTAGTACCTCTCTGTAAGGACCTGTTTGTGGAGTGACCACCCGGGATAACAGTGCAGCCATGAGGGTGGAATGAGACGCCCTTAGCTGATTAATTAGACGAACCTGGGGGTGTAGCTGGCTTTGCCGGAGGGCCATCAATGGGGGTCGGGGCGTAGTGCTTGCTCTGCTAAGGTGGGGTGCAGAGGTTCATTCGATTTGGTTTTGTTAGTCACCCACCTTGGTGAGGTGTATTGTGTTTGTACGACTGGCGAAACCTAACGAGCAACTATGCACCAGGGAGTCTTTGTAAAGGCTACGTAGTGGTACCCTGCCAGGCCACCTAGGTAGTGGTCAATGGAGAGTAGCTCTCTCTAGGCAGAAAAGGAATCACGACTCGTGGGTAAAGTGTGCGACCTCTGCAGAGGATTAGAAACTGATATATCAGTCGTGCTCACAGTTAAGAGCGGCCTTGGCATCCTCTTTGATTAGAGATACAGATGATCTGAGATACAATGGTTACATTGATGGTTTTGGTTCGATGATGATAACGATGTTTCCTCGACGAGGAAATGGTTCACGGGTTGACTATTACCAAAACTTGGCTTCCACTAATAATAAATATCTGACCAACTAAAAGCAACTGCTTGAACTTAACCCCACGTAAAGCTAGTCCACCTCAACCAAATGGGACATTTGCTGAGTACGTTGATGTGTACTCACCCTTGCTTTCACAAAACACCAGGTTGTCTTTGGTGCAATCTATGCTCAGGTAAAGAAAAAGGCGTCGAGGCGGATCTCCAGGAGTTCCAGGACTTCGACAAGTTCGAGGATTAGGCTAGCGACCTCCCCTAGTCAGCTGCTTGTGGTGGGTTTGTTTACGTTGGCTGCGTTTCTATTATGTGCACTTTGATTATATTATGTAAATGACTCTAGTCTTTAATATTATTGCTTACTCTTTATTGTTATTCGAAGCATTGTGCTATGATGAGTAATTTATGTAATCACTGTGTACGTGAATTTCTGATCCTGGCACGTATATGGTTCGCATTCGGTATGCATTCCAAAACCGGGTGTGACAGCGGCTTCGACGAACGATGACGAATGGTGACGAACGACGACGAACGACAATGGTTCAGCGCACTGCAACAGGGGATCATCGGCGAACTGGGTGAGCTCCAGTAATGATGCAACGCACACAGCAAAGCAGGGCGGGAGGTAGCGCTGCAAGGTGCGCCAAGCGGGGAGAGTGAGAGCAACATAGGGGAGGAGAAGAGAGCTCATCCGAGGGTGAGGAACGAGCAAGGCTCAGATTTATAGGCGACGAGAGAGAGGAAATTACGGTCGAGACTTGAAGGCATTTGATTCGGCGTTTACTGCCATCAATGGACAATGGGGCATCAACGCAGTCGAAAGGGTTGAGAAGAATGCGCTAGCACTGGATCGTTTGGTTGGAGTCGTGGCTGTTCAACTGGCAGCGCGCGAACCGACGGGCGTCGAGCTGCAGGGTACCGGGGTCGCGGGGAGGGGCGCGTGCTCGGGCAGGGCTACTCGATAGCTGGCGGCACGGTGGTGGCCTGTGCGTCGAGGTCGGGGCGCTGCCTGGTCCGATCGGGGTCGAGGACGTGGCAGGGGCACGGCGCGTCGGGCTGGCGCGAGGCGGCGGGGGCGTCGAGCGCATCGGGTGCGCAGGCTGCAGGGGGCTGCGCGGCCAGGTCGGGTGGGGGGCTCGGGGTCGCGGTGTTGGCGCCTGGGTGCTGTTGCATGGCTCCTGGCGGCGCGTCGGAGAGAGAAGCGAGGGGGAAAGGAGAGAATAGAGAGAAGGGCGCAGGGTGGTAGTGGCTGACAAGGAGGAGCCAAGGGGGTGGCGCGGCTAGGGTTAGGGCAGCAGGGGGCGGCCAGCTCTTTGTTGGGCCCTGGTGGGCTTTAGGTTAGTTAGGTTTTTTTCCTTTTTTCTTTTTCTTTTTTTCCTTTTTCTTTTCTAATTTCAAAAACATATTTTTAAATAACCCTAAATTCATAATAATTATACCAAAACTATTTATAAATAATATAGTTATTTTTGGACTAATAATTATTATATATATTATTTACTAGGATTTCCATTTAAGAAGAAATGTTATTCAATAACCAAAATTAATTATGAGCAAATAAAAAATCATTCCAAATGCAAATAAATAACAAGCACTAAAAGAAAAATTTATTACCACAAATACCATTAATAACTAAATGCATTATTTTTATTTGATGATTTTTATAGTGTTACAGCAGGGCATGTATATCGTGCTTTAAAGACAGCCCACTATGTGGTGTCGATATAGAATTCAAGCTCTTGTTCACCGATTCATTGATGGTCATGCCAGAATCAAGCGATCACATGCTACAAGGGATGTGGAAGCAGTAGGTGGCAAGAATAAATTCATATATGAGGATGTTTTCATGGAGAGATGGGCTTTCGTGGCGCAGCAAGCTCTAAGGGTCAATAACTAAGTAAATTGGTTTAGCCTCTTATGTTGAAATAGATTCTTGAACTTGTAAAATTTCAACAACTAATCATTATATATTATTCATTGATTTATTTACGATATTGATATTACAACTTACAACAATAATTGTTGATCTCTAGGTTTTTTGTGCCTAAAACATTGGAAGTGCAAAGTCAAGGCTCACTATGTGTGTAGACGATATCAAGGAGTTAAAATGTTTAGAAGATAGACCTATGTTCACAACTTGGAGTTGTGTTAGGAATGCTTGGGGACTGTTGGTATGTCTGTTGGTCCTTAACTATTTCCCCTCAATAGTTGTTTTCACTTCATCAGTAAACCAAGAAAATACTATCATGACTAGGGTGCAAATGATTGGATACCTACGGACATGAACTCGGATAGCTACATTTTTCTCAAATTAGAATACAGATAGGATTTCAGTAAATCAGATCCGGGTATGGTTGCAGTGCACCTTGTTTTGGTGCTCTGCACAATCAGCATTCCTTTTACCATGAAGGATCTCACTTTGGGTGTGTTAAACTAGGTTTTTGAATTTTGAATAATTTGTTGAGGATGGAAGAGTGGTTGTTCGATATGTTTATGCTAGAGTGGAAATGTCTATGAACATAATCAACAAAATGGATAATGCAGAGTTCATTATTTATCTTTAGGTCTTACCTTGGTCAGTAGTCGTTTTTGAGTTGCTCAACATCAAATGCATGGTGGATATGCTGCTGCAGGATATGTGGATGTATTTGTTAGAGGGTGGCAAGTTCAACGATTTTGCTAATGAGGACACATTTATTTGGCATGAGGCAAACATACCATATGCAGTATGGGAAGTTACCAACACTCACGATAATTAACATACTATCCTTCAGTGCTATGATACTAATTTCAGTAACGTAAACATTATTTCATGCAACTATGGCCTATTTGTTTTGAATTTTTTGTATTTGTTGCTACGGGCTATTAAGCATATTGCATCTTTGTTTCCCCATGTTTACTTTGCCAGTTTGGGTCACCCTGTGGACCTAACAGATCCTAAGTATGATCAGAAGTCTATATTTGGGAGGACACATTGTATGTGCTATTGTTTTCCAGCATGATCTTCCTTTATACGATCTCATGTACATGTGTAATACTAATTACATTGTACTTGTCATTTAGCTATTGTGGTATTCTTGCCAAAATCAAAAGCAGGTAAAAAGAAGAGCTTGCTTGGAGATTCAGAAGAGCCTGAAGAGCAAGCACCACATAAGGTTGTTATTTTCATCCTTTGTCGTCCAATATGTGAACTACTAAGTTGTGGCATTTGCTTTTATCTTCCAAGCTAACAAATGATTAACATTTTGTTTAATAAATAGAAAACTAGGTGACTGACTGTGCCTTACTGTTTAGAACTTAAGTCTGTCTCGTTGTTTGTTTAATATTTAGGTTGCTTCTAAAATGGATGAGCTTTTATTATTTCGTAGTAGAGAGCATATTATGGCAAGGAAAACTGTAATTAATCAGATCCCCATATTATTTTGTTTTATAATCTTTTTAACTTCTATACAAAATTATTCTATTAAATGGGAACAAGCAACCTAATCTTTTGCCAAGTAGCCACTCTTGTCATTATCATGTTACATGAGTATAGAAATCAAAGTTAGATTTCTAAATGGCAACTGTGTTGAGTGAACTAAGTGCTTCATTGAATTATACTGTTTGATGCTTTGTGTGAATGGCTAAACCTTCAGCCCAAATCCTAATGTATGGTTCTTCTTTTGCTACATATTATGAGTATTCGCAATCTATGAAGTGCATAATATTTTGGTTCTAGGTACTGGCTTTCAGGGACATAAACGCTCAAGCTCCAACACACATCCTCATCATACCCAAAGTCAAGGATGGACTAACTAGTCTGTCAAAGTTAGAGTGTACTGCTCATCAGTTACAATGTATTGTAGCTGTCTAAAATATGTAATCCTCAAAAGCTAAAAAACACATTTCATCTTGGCCTACTTTCCCACTTCCCACCTCAACAATGTTGCTAATTCATTTGAAATATTAGGAAAGGATGACATTAAACCACAAGAATACATCACAATGACCAAAGCACATCTTAAGTGTGGATTGTCTGTTCAAGATGAAGGCACTCGAGCTGCTATTGCACCACAACTCCAACAAAATACTCTTGTTTATTTCTTCATCCAGGTCTACGACAGATCCATCCTGTTGGACAATCGCTTGAGCATCGTGTCAGAGAAGTTCGCCACACCCAACAACTCGATGTGCGGGTACCCCGTAGTTGATGACATCAAGGCGACGCTGGAGGAGGTTTGCCTAGGCATCATCTCACGTGTTGACATACTGGAGCTGAGAAAGGAATAGAACAAAGAAAGAATGTCAAATCAAAGCTAAAGAAGCGGATATTCAAAATCTAAAAAAGGTAATGCATTTTAGTATATTTATAGTAGTAGAGATGTACTCATTATTTCAATCACCATGATGTTGAGTGGAAGTGAATATGATTGTGTGCCGGCACAATGCATTGTACCATAATGAAAAAACGTCATAGAAAATTACAGAAAAATAGTATAAATGTGAAATCAATTTTATTAGCCTTGTATTGAAAAAATATTAGATATCAAGTATTTGAAACCCTTTACCGCCGTTTTGTTGAATTAGTGCTTTTCAATAATTGGTTAATATCGTTAGATCCGTCAATGTAAAATCTATAAAAATTTGACATATGAGTTGATTGTATATTTAGAGGTTGTAGAAAGAGTTTCACGTAGAAATAAAATCTCTAAGTGATTTTTAGTAATTTGTTTCGTATATGCTAGAAAAAGAGAAAATAGGTGTTGTCTTATGTGAAGATTAAATGAGATAGTAATTTTGTGTAAAAATTAGTAGACTCAAATCAGAACGTTAAAAGGATAATTGGTTATTGTCGGAGAGAAAATCCTCCGGCCGGGTGGCGGAATGCACCCGCCCTAATCCTAAGATGAGGAGGGGGCCTAAGCGTTTTGCCTATTAGGTGGATTCGGGATGAACACAAGAACACGCGAGGGTTTATAGAGGTTCAGGCCACCGGAGCGTAATACCCTACCTCCACTGTATGTAAGTTGTATTGAGAGTGTGTGTAAGCGTGTGAGCGTGTGAGCCTGTGAGCTTGTATGAAAGCGTGTCCCCTGTAATGATGTGTGCCTTCCCTTTTATAGTTTAAGGGAGGCACATACAAGGATGCAGAGCCCCGACATGCGGGCCTAGGAGCATAACGGTAGAAATACATTATGTGAGTAATAAATGCTGACAGCACACAGAGATCCTCCGCCTTAGTAACGCATGAGTAATCAGTGGGAGTCATGATGACCGCAGTCCATGCAGCATTGATAGTCAGTAACCCTTCTCTTGGAAACACACCAGTAATGGTGAGTAACAGCACGGCCCACATATCGTGGACTGAGCACGCCGCCTGTCAGTGGAATGGACAGGCGCACGTCTTATCCGTAATGAATGTGAAGGCGCGCGTAGCCCAGAGGCGTCATGCTAGGTTCCGCCCGTTGGCTTATGCCGCGCGCAGTATGTCACGTGGTAGCATCGGGTCTCCGCCTGAGCGAGGAGCAGGAGTGTATGCGGATAGGTCCGAATCCCACCAAACCAGGTCTGGACACGTGTCAGCACTGGACCCCCGCTTGGGCCCTGATTAAGGCCCAGGTGTGTTCTGTCCTGGAACCTTGGGACCCTACTGTGGGCGGCTTGGACCCCATACGGGGGGTCCGGATCCCATTCTAGGGGTCTGGTCGTACATGTGGGGTCCTGACCAAACTTGGAGGTCCGGACTATACATCCAGGGGTCCGACACTTTCCCATGGGGGTCCGGACTCACTGTTGATGCCTTGGAGTATATCACTTTCTCTAGACACGTGGTGGCTCCAGGCCCGCCCATGTGGTGGGGCCAGGTGCTGTTGCTGGCCCAGAGTAGTCGCCCGAGGCTAGGGCGAGTCATGGCCTGGTCCCACATACAGCTCTTTTACCACGCGACTAAAGATAGCCACGTGGGTACTACGTCTTTATATAGTAGCAAGGGGTACCCTAGTTTCAGGGTACCGACAGTGGCCCCGGGCCCACCTTAGGGGAGGATGCGAGCCTGCAGGTGGGGCCAAAGCTTGTACTTTGCCTCAACATCGCCTGATTGGAGATTAGCGCGCCGTTTCAGCACGTCTGCTGACGCACCCTCTGTCAATCACCTTCGGTCACGCCAACTGCCATATCTGTCCCCGCAGCTGACTAACCCACGGGCCCCCACGCCTAGTGGTTTCGTCAGGCCACTCGTGGGGCGCCTCGTTGCTGCTGCATTGGTTTAAAAATTACCTTTTGTCTTCTGCAGCGGCCCCAAGGAGGCGCACTACAGGCGTGTGCGGTGGTTTGCTCTTTCCGCACCTGAAATCCAGCACGCAAACTGTATGACATGTGGACCCGGGCCCCTGTGTCATAGACTGGGCTGCCTGGGTCCTAGGTACCCATCGAGCGGGATTTCTTACGGTGATTCAGGGGCGCGGAAGGGTTTCTCTGAACAGGGACTCAGGTTTCCTTGAAAAAGGATTCACCCCACGTGCAACAGTTACCTTTTCGCATTCTCGTCCAATAGACTGCGCCTCTTTGCCTTCGTGCTCTTCTGCTCTACACCCGCACCGCCGCACATGCCATGGCTTCGCTTGGTCATCCCGACCGCTTTCAGTCTAAGGAAGCGCTTAACCTGGTGCGCGGTCTGATTGGGTGGAGCGTGCTAGGGCTCGCCGGAAGAATCCATGCCGGCACTGCTCCCCTTGGTGATCTCGCCGCCGGGGAGTTGTGTTGTTCACCTCCTACATCTCTTGCAGTTGGCGCTGCCGATCTCGCCCTTCTTTCTGATGCTACTGGAGGAGTTCGGGCTTCAGCTTCAACACCTCACACCCCACTCCGTCCTCTAGGCAGCCATCTTCGTCCACCTCTGCGAGATGTTCGTAGGTGTGGCCCCCTGCACCTCCCTCTTCTGCTACTTCTTCGTGCTGGTCAAGTCCGGGAAGACCAGGGACCACATCGAGGCCTACTACTTCCAAACGAGGCTAGATCCAGCCGTAGTCTACATCCCCACCTTTGGTGGAGCAAGGTGGGAGAACTGGCGTAGCGACTGGGTGATTGCCAGCATCGAGGCCAACGACCGCCTTGTCCTACCGTCCAATGGGCTAGCCCTCGACCGCAAGCAATGCAGGACCAAGCCGTCCCTGTCGCCGGAGTTCCTGTCCGTATTGGACAGGATCAAGGTCTTGGCCACGGGCGGCCTGACATCAATGCACGTGGTCGGCGACCTCCTGAAGCGCCAGATCATGCCGCTGTAGAGGAGGCCACGCCTGTGCTGTTGGTTCACCGGCCCGAACGACATCGGCAGGTTCTAGCACGGGCCAGGCACCGATCTATCCTGGGATGAGCTGGCAGTCCTGGTGGGAGGGATTACTGGGGTAACTTTTGTCCCTGAGTCCTTGATACTCGCCCAGAACATCTCGGCGCTCTACGATGACCCAGGCCTGAGGACGGTGATCTTAGCCACGCTGCCGACCCTCGACGACAGCGGTGTGGCGGTTCGCCAGACCGGCGGCCGGGACCCCCTCCACGGGATCCGGATCTCCGATGCACCAGCTAGAGGTCCCCAGCCCGCCGGTGCGCTCCCAGTGCCAACCCCGCCGTGGCCCCCAGCCCCTTGGACAAGGGCAAAGGGGCTGCAAGCAGTGCCTCTGCCCCAGGTAGTTTCAGGGGGTCGGAGGAGGAGAGGTGACACAGGCTGCGTCGCGCTGATGGATCGCTCGTTTCGGAGCCCCCTAGAAGCGCGAGAGGATTGCAGGTGGGGCCGAGGAGGCCAGCTCCCAGGTCCATGACACGCAGAGGCACGTCAGTCCTCCGGTCCTGCCGCCAGCACCACCTCTGGGCGTGATCACCCCTAGGAGCACCAGCAGCAGCAGCAACAGCAGCGATCGCCTCGCTTCCTGGGTCACTGGAGAGTCCAAGGCCCCAAGTAAGTGTAGCCCCTTTTTCCATGAGTCTGATCATCATGCCGATAAGTCTTAACCCATCATCTGATCGCCAGGGCTTCTACCTCCGCCGCTCCCAAGGCCACGCCTCCTCCGCCAGGTACTAGGCCCACCGACGGTCTGGCTCTCAGCAGCAGGAATCTGTTAGGAGTGGTGCCGGCGGTCCGCCTCCAGCTGCTGCCAAGACAGCGCCAGCGGCTTCCCATGCCCTAGCCGGGGGTCCGGCGGCGGCGGCGCCAGCATTAGGCGACGTCGCAATGATAGAGGAGGTCCCAGCTGGGGGATCCGCGCCCACTCCCGACATCGCGCCCACTCCCAACACTGGGGGTGACACAGGAGCCAACCCCATGCCTGCTCTGGAGGAGATGCAGGTGGTGTTTGGGCGACAACTCCTGTCGGGTGCCAAGCAAGAAGCGGCGCCAGTCCCCCTCCCCCGCATGCTGTCCTGTGCCACCAGGTCCTTAGTGAAACTGAAAGGAAAATAGGGTCAAACCTTTTCCTATATGAATTTTGGTGGTTGAATTGCCCAACACAAACAATTGGACTAACTAGTTTGCTCTAGATTATGAGTTCTACAGGTGCCAAAGGTTCACAACAAACCAATACAAGTCAAAAGAAAGGGTTCAAAACTAAGGAGCAAAGTATACCGAAGGCAGCCCTGGTCTGGCGCACGGACTGTCCGGTGTGCCACCGGACAGTGTCAGGTGCACCAGGGAGATCGACTCTGAACTTGCCAGCTTCGGGAATTTTGGAGGCCACTCCGCTATAATTCACCGGACTGTCCGGTGTAACACCGGACTGTCCGTGTGCCAGCGGAGCAACGGCTACTTCGCGCCAACGGTCGCCTACAAGTGAACAGTAAAAGCAAACAGTGCGCGCCTGCGCGCGCAGAAGTCAGAGCAAGCGCCAGAAGGCGCACCGGACAGTCTACAGGACCTGTCCGGTGCACCACCGGACTGTCCAGTGGCCCCAATTGTTAGAGCCCAACGGTCGGAACCCAACGGCCTGGTGATGTGGCTGGCGCACCGGACAATGTTGGTGGCACACCGGACTGTCCGGTGCGCCATACGACAGAAGGCTTCACCAACGGCATATTGGTGGTTGGGGCTATAAATACCCCCCAACCACCACTCTTCAAGGCATCCAAGCATTCACTACATCTCATTCAATACAAGAGCAATACACAACACTCCAAGACTTAAATCAAAGCCTCCGATCGAATCAAAGTCCCCAATTCAACTCTAGTTTTTAGGACTTGTGAAGAGATCGACTTGTGTTCTTTTGTTGCTCTTGTTGCTTGGTTGGCTTTCTTCTTTCTCTCATTCTTACTCTCAAAACCTTGTAAGCGAAGCAAGAGACACCAATTGTGTGGTGGTCCTGGGTCTAAGTGACCCGGGAAATCAAGGAAGGAAGCTCACTCGGTCTAAGTGACCGTTTGAGAGAGGGAAAGGGTTGAAAGAGACCCGGTCTTTGTGACCACCTCAACGGGGATTAGGTTTGCAAGAACCGAACCTCGTAAAACAAATCACCGCGTCTCACTCTTCATTTGCTTGTGATTTGTTTTCGCCCTCTCTTTCAGACTCGTTTATATTTCTAACGCTAACCCTGACTTGTAGTTGTGCTTAAGTTTATAATTTTTAGATTCCTCTATTCACCCCCTCTAGGAGACTTTCAATTGGTATCAGAGCCTGGTGCTTCATTAGAGCCTAACCTCTCGAAGTGATGTCGAGAGAACACGCCAAGAAAGAGATGGTGACCGGCGAGAAGCCCGGCACAAGCCACGGGAAGGCTCCATCGGGAGAGTCCCGCAACAAGAAGAAGGAGGAATTACCTCCTCACAAGTCGCATCGGAGTGGCGACAAGAAAAAGAAGATGAAGAAGGTGGTCTACTACGAGACCGGTTCTTCGTCGCCATCCACCTCCGGCTCCAACGCGTCGTCCGTCACTTCTAAGCGCCATGAGCACAAGAAGTTTAGTAAGATCCCCTTACGCTATCCTCGCATTTCAAACAAACTCCATTACTTTCTGTTCCATTAGGCAAACCACCAGCTTTTAACGGTGAAGATTATTCTAGGTGGAGTGAAATGATGAAATATCACCTAACCTCACTCCACACAAGCATATAGGACATTGTTGAATTTGGAGCACAGGTACCATCCGTAGGGGATGAAGATTATGATGCGAACGAAGTCGCGCAAATCCAACACCTCAACTCCCAAGCAACTACTATACTCCTCACCTCTCTAAGTCGAGAGGAGTATAATAAGGTGCAAGGGTTGAAGAGTGCCAAAGAGATTTGGGACGTGCTCAAGACCGCGCACGAAGGTGATGAGGTGACCAAGATCACCAAGAGGGAGACAATCGAGGGGGAGCTCGATCGCTTCATGCTCAACCAAGGATAAGAACCGCAAGCCATGTACAACCGGCTAAAGACCTTAGTAAATCAAGTGCGCAACCTCGGGAGCACCAAATGGGATGACCATGAGATGGTCAAGGTTATTCTTAGATCACTCGTATTTCTTAACCCTACTCAAGTTCAATTAATTCGTGGTGATCCAAGATTTAAACTAATGTCTCCCGAGGAAGTGATAGGTAAATTTGTGAGCTTTGAATTGATGATCAAAGGCTCAAAGAAAATCATCGAGCAAGGCGCCTCCTCCGTACCCGAGGCACAACCCGTTGCATTCAAGGCAACGAAGGAGAAGAAAGAAGACTCTACACCGAGTAGGGTCCCCATCGACGCCTCCAAGCTCGACAATGAGGAAATGGCGCTCATCATCAAGAGCTTCTGCCAAATCCTCAAGCAAAGGAAGGGGAAAGATTACAAGCCCCGTTCCAAGAAGGTTTGCTACAAATGTGGTAAGCCCGGTCATTTTATCGCTAAATGTCCATTTTCTAGTGATAGTGACAGGGAAAACAACAAGAAGGGAAAGAGGAAGGAAAAGAATAAGTATTACAAGAAGAAGGGTGGCGACGCACATGTTTGCCGGGAGTGGGACTCAGACGAGAGCTCCACTGACTCCTCCGACGATGAGGACGCCGCCAACATCACCATCAACAAAGGCCTCCTCTTCCCCAACGTCGGCCACAAGTGCCTCATGGCAAAGGACGGCAAGAAGAAGAAGGTAAAATCAAAATCCTCCACTAAGTATGCAACTTCTAGTGATGAGGATAATTCTAGTGATGATGAAGATAACTTACTTACTCTTTTTGCCAATCTTAACATGCAACAAAAAGAGAAATTAAATGAATTTATTAGTGCCATTCATGAGAAGGATGAACTCTTGGATAGCCAAGAGGACTTCCTTATCAAAGAAAACAAAAAACATGTTAAGACTAAAAATGCTTATGCTCAGGAGGTAGAGAAAAATGAAAAATTAACTAGTGAGCTAAGTAGTTGCCATGACACTATCTCAAACCTTAGAATTGAGAATGCTAATTTGATTGCTAAGGTTAAGAAGTCAAATATTTGTGATGATTCAATTGTCAATCTTAGAAATGATAATGCTAGTTTAATTGCTAAGATTGATCAATTGAATGCCTCTCTTGCTAGCCTTAGGAATGAGAATGAAAAATTGATTGCTAAGGCTAAGGAACTAGATGTTTGCAATATTTCTATTTCCAATCTTAGAGATGAGAATGACATTTTACATGCTAAGATTGTTGAATTAAATGATTGCAAACCCTCTACATCTACCATTGAGCATGTTTCTATTTGCACTAGATGTAGAGATGTTAATGTAGATGCTATCCATGATCACCTTACTATGATTAAACAACAAAATGATCATATACAAAAATTAGATGCTAAAATTGCCGAGCATGAACTAGAAAATGAGAAATTTAAATTTGCTCGTAGTATGCTTTATAGTGGGAGACGCCCTGGCATTAAGGATGGCATTGGCTTCCAACAGGGAGACAATGTCAAGCTTAATGCCCCTCCAAAAGATTGTCTAATTTTGTTAAGGGCAAGGCTCCCATGCCTCAGGATAATGAGGGTTACATTTTGTACCCTGCTGGTTATCCTGAGATAAGATTAGGAGAATTCATGCCAAGAAGACTCATTCTCACCATGCTTTTATCTATAAGAATGAGGCTTCTAGCTCTAGGCGTTCTACACATGTTAAAATGCCTAAGAAGAAATCTCCTACTGCATCAAATGATCATAATGTTTCATTCAAAACTTTTGATGCTACCTATGTGCTAACTAACAAATCAGGCAAGGTAGTTGCCAAATATGTTGGGGGCAAACACAAGGGCTCCAAGACTTGTGTTTGGGTACCCAAGGTACTTGTTTCTAATGTAAAAGGACCCAAGACCGTTTGGGTACCTAAGAACAAGGCCTAAATTTGTTTTGTAAGTTTATGCATCCGGGGGCTCAAGTTGGATCATCGACAGCGGGTGCACAAACCACATGACTGGGGAGAAAAGAATGTTCTCCTCCTACGAGAAAAACCAAGATCCCCAATGAGCTATCACATTCGGGGATGGAAATCAAGGTTTGGTCAAAGGATTGGGTAAAATTGCTATATCACCTGACCATTCTATTTCCAATGTTTTTCTTGTAGATTCATTGGATTATAACTTGCTTTCAGTTTCACAATTATGTAAAATGGGTTACAACTGTCTTTTTACGGATGTAGGTGTTACTGTCTTTAGAAGAAGTGATGATTCAGTAGCCTTTAAGGGAGTGTTAGAGGGTCAGTTATACTTAGTTGATTTCAATAGAGCTGAACTCGACACTTGCTTAATTGCTAAGACTAACATGGGTTAGCTCTGGCATCGCCGACTAGACCACGTTGGAATGAAGAATCTTCACAAGCTTCTAAAGGGAGAACACATTTTGGGACTAACAAATGTTCATTTTGAGAAAGACAGGATTTGTAGCGCATGCCAAGCAGGGAAGCAAGTTGGTGTTCACCATCCACACAAGAACATCATGACTACTGACAGGCCACTCGAGCTACTCCACATGGACTTATTCGGCCCGATAGCTTACATAAGCATCGGCGGGAGTAAGTACTGTCCAGTTATTATGGATGATTATTCTCGCTTCACTTCGGTATTCTTTTTACAGGACAAATCTCAAACCCAAGAGACTTTGAAGGGATTCTTGAGACTGGCTCAAAATGAGTTTGGCTTGAGGATCAAGAAAATAAGAAGCGACAATGGGACGGAGTTCAAGAACTCTCAAATTGAAGGCTTTCTTGAGGAGGAGGGCATCAAGCATGAATTCTCTTCTCCCTACACGCCACAACAAAATGGTGTAGTGAGAGGAAGAATACAACTCTATT
The DNA here is from genome assembly GCA_029449295.1 of Zea luxurians. NCBI lineage: Eukaryota > Viridiplantae > Streptophyta > Magnoliopsida > Poales > Poaceae > Zea > Zea luxurians. The sequence continues at coordinate 31,256 of JAOPSE010003081.1, read as the reverse complement.
GGACATGGCAAGGACCATGCTTGATGAGTACAAGACATCAAATCGTTTTTGGGCCGAGGCGGTCAACACCGCTTGCTACGCCATCAACCGGTTATATCTACACCGAATCCTCAAGAAGACATCATATGAACTCCTCACCGGTAAAAAGCCCAATGTTTCATATTTTAGAGTCTTTAGTAGCAAATGCTTTATTCTTGTTAAAAGAGGTGGAAAATCTAAATTTGCTCCTAAGGCTGTAGAAGGCTTTTTACTTGGTTATGACTCAAACACAAGGGCATATAGAGTCTTTAACAAGTCCACTGGACTAGTTGAAGTCTCATGTGACATTGTGTTTGATGAGACTAACGGCTCTCAAGTAGAGCAAGTTGATCTTGATGAGCTAGATGATGAAGAGGCTCCGTGCATAGCGCTAAGGAACATGTCCATTGGGGATGTGTGTCCTAAGGAATCCGAAGAGCCTCCATAAGCACAAGATCAACCATCTTCCTCCATGCAAGCATCTCCACCAACTCAAGATGAGGATGAGGCTCAGGATGATGAAGGAGAAGATCAAGAAGATGAGCCACCTCAAGAGGAGGGCAATGATCAAGGGGGAGATGCCCATGATCAAGACAAGGAAGATAAACAAGATCAAAGGCCGCCACACCCAAGAGTCCACCAAGCAATCCAACGAGATCACCCGTGAACACCATCCTAGGAGATATTCATAAGGGGGTAACCACTCGATCTCGTGTTGCTCATTTGTGTGAACACTACTCTTTTGTTTCCTCTATTGAGCCACACAGGGTAGAGGAAGCACTTCAAGATTCGGATTGGGTTCTGGCGATGCAAGAGGAGCTCAACAATTTCACAAGGAATGAGGTATGACATTTAGTTCCATGTCCTAACCAAAATGTTGTAGGAACCAAGTGGGTCTTCTGCAACAAACAAGATGAACATGGTGTGGTGACAAGGAACAAAGCCCGACTTGTGGCCAAGAGGTATTCACAAGTCAAAGGTTTGGATTTTGGTGAAACCTATGCACCCGTAGCTAGGCTTGAATCAATTCGTATATTACTTGCCTATGCTACTTACCATGGCTTTAAGCTCTATCAAATGGACATGAAGAGTGCCTTCCTCAATGGACCAATCAAGGAAGAGGTCTATGTTGAGCAACCTCCCGGCTTTGAATATAGTGAGTATCCTAACCATGTCTACAAACTCTCTAAGGCGCTTTATGGGCTCAAGCAAGCCCCAAGAGCATGGTATGAATGCCTAAGAGATTTTCTTATCACTAATGGATTCAAAGTCGGCAGAGCCGATCCTACTCTATTCACTAAAACCATTGAAAATGATTTGTTTGTATGCCAAATTTATGTTGATGATATCATATTTGGGTCTACTAACAAATCTATTTGTGAAGAGTTTAGTAAGATCATGATTCAAAAATTTGAGATGCTATGATGGGGGAGTTGAAGTATTTTCTAGGATTTCAAGTAAAGCAACTCCAAGAGGGCACCTTCATCAGCCAAACAAAGTACATTCAAGATATACTCACCAAGTTTGGAATGAAGGATGCCAAGCCCATTAAGACACCCATGGGAACCAATGGGCATCTCGACCTCGACACGGGAGGTAAATCCATAGATCAAAAGGTATACCGGTCGATGATAGGATCTTTACTCTATCTATGTGCATCTCGACCGACATTATGCTTTCCGTATGCATGTGTGCAAGGTTCCAAGCTGATCCTAAGGAAGTTCACCTTAGGGCCGTGAAGCGAATCTTGAGGTATTTAGTTCAAACACCTAAGTTTGGTATTTGGTACCCCAAGGGATCCTCGTTTGATTTATTAGGATATTTCGATGCTGATTGGGCAAGGTGTAAGATTGATAGGAAGAGCACATCAGGGACTTGTCAGTTTCTGGGGAGATCCCTGGTGTCTTGGGCTTCAAAGAAACAAAACTCAGTAGCTCTTTCTACCGCCGAAGCCGAGTACATTGCCAGGCCATTGTTGCGCGCAATTGCTTTGGATGAGGCAAACCCTTAGGGACTATGGCTACAAATTTAGCAAAGTCCCTCTCCTATGTGATAATGAGAGTGGAATCCGCATGGTGGATAATCCCGTTGAACACAGCCGCACTAAGCACATAGCCATTCGGTATCACTTTTTGAGAGATCACCAACAAAAGGGGGATATCGAGATAGCCTATATAAACACCAAAGATCAATTGGCCGATATCTTTACCAAGCCTTTAGATGAGAAAACCTTTACCAAACTTAGGAATGAGCTAAATATTCTTGATTCTAGGAATTTTGATTTATTCTTTGCACACATAGCTCATTTATATACCTTTGATCATATCTCTTTTATGTCTATGACTATTGTGTTTTTCAAGTATATTATTATGCTTAGCCATAGATATTGAAAGGGAAATGGAGTATTCGGCAAAGAAGGCGCTTCCACTCAACTCCATTGGCATTAGTCGGTATTCCGCATTGTTCTTCACTTTGGTATAATCTTCACTCATATTTATTTGTTTGCCATTGGGAGAAAATTAAAGGGCTTATATTTCACTCACAAGTATCCATTTTTGGCGATTCATGCCAAAGGGGGAGAAAGTATGAGCCCAAAGCAAAAGGACCGCACCACCACGCTTCCGCTTTTTAAAAAATGAAGTTTTTCAAGTTGATATCTTATTGTGTTCAAAAGGGGGAGAAAGTAGTATCTTCAAAACTTGCAAAACCCTCTTGAACACTAAGAGGAGAATTTTATTTAGGGGAGTTTTGTTTATGTCAAAGCAAAAGCATTTGAAACAGGGGGAGAAAATTTCAAATCTTGAAAATGCTTCTTTCAATCTTATTCATGTACCTTTGACTATTTGCAAAAGGTTTTTTGAAAAAATTTTACAAAGGATTTGCTAAAACAAAACTCGTGGTGCAAATGAGGTCCAAAATTTTAAATAAGAAGAAAACCATCCATGCACATCTATTGAAATAAGTATATTGGTTTCAATTCCAAGCAACCTTTGCACTTACCTTATGCAAACTAGTTCAATTATGCACTTTTATATTTGCTTTGGTTTGTGTTGGCATCAATCACCAAAAAGGGGGAGATTGAAAGGGAAATAGGGTCAAACCTTTTCCTATATGAATTTTGGTGGTTGAATTGCCCAACACAAACAATTGGACTAACTAGTTTGCTCTAGATTATGAGTTCTACAGGTGCCAAAGGTTCACAACAAACTAACACAAGTCAAAAGAAAGGGTTCAAAACTAAGGAGCAAAGTATACCGAAGGCAGCCCTGGTCTGGTACACCGAACTGTCCGTGTGCCACCGGACAGTGTCCGGTGCACCAGGGAGATCGACTCTGAACTTGCCAGCTTCGGGAATTTTGGAGGCCGCTCCGCTATAATTCACCGGACTGTCCAGTGTGCCAGCGGAGCAACGGCTACTTCGCGCCAACGGTCGCCTGCAAGTGAACAGTAAAAGCAAACAGTGCGCGCCTGCGCGTGCAGAAGTCAAGCAGGCGCCAGAAGGCGCACCGGACAATCTACAGGACCTGTCCGGTGCACCACCGATTGTCTGTTGGCCCCAATTGTTAGAGCTCCAACGGTCGGAACCCAACAGACTGGTGACGTGGCTGGCGCACCGGACAGTGTTCGGTGGCGCACCAGACTGTCCGGTGCGCCATACGGCAGAAGCCTTCACCAACGGCCATATTGGTGGTTGGGGCTATAAATACCCCCCAACCACCACTCTTCAAGGCATCCAAGCATTCACTACATCTCATTCAATACAAGAGCAATATACAACACTCCAAGACACAAATCAAAGCCTCCGATCGAATCAAAGTCCCCAATTCAACTCTAGTTTTTAGGACTTATGAAGAGATCGACGTGTGTTCTTTTGTTGCTCTTGTTGCTTGGTTGGCTTTCTTCTTTCTCTCATTCTTACTCTTAAAACCTTGTAAGCGAAGCAAGAGACACCAATTGTGTGGTGGTCCTTGCGGGGTCTAAGTGACCGGGAAATCAAGGAAGGAAGCTTACTCGGTCTAAGTGATCGTTTGAGAGAGGGAAAGGGTTGAAAGAGACCCGGTCTTTGTGACCACCTCAATGGGGAGTAGGTTTGCAAGAACCGAACCTCGGTAAAACAAATCACCGCGTCTCACTCTTCATTTGCTTGTGATTTGTTTTCGCCCTCTCTTTCGGACTCGTTTATATTTCTAACGCTAACCCCGGCTTGTAGTTGTGCTTAAGTTTATAATTTTCAGATTCCGCCTATTCACCCCCCTCTAGGCGACTTTCAGAAACTGAGGCAGCAATTTTGCGGGAGTGGGAGGTGCTTGAGGCTGAGCACCAGCGCCTCAGCGATTGGCGCACCCAACTGGAGGAGCGCACCAAGTCGGCGTCGCGACAGTTCACCTCTGAGCGGTCCCAACTTGAGCGGGATCGCAAGGAGTACAAGAAGGACCTCTAGAAGGTGTATGCCAGGGAGCTAGAGGCACACCGGAGGGAAAAGAAGGTGGCCAGGAGGGAGGAGGCCATGAGCTAGAGGGAGGCCCTCATGACAGAATACTAGGCCAAGCTGAGCGCCCTGGACCAGACTCTGGAAGCCCAGCGGGCCTAGAAGGTCAAGGTGTGGAGAGGCTGCAGAAATGGCAGCAGGAGCTCGAGGGCAAGGCCGGCGATGCCGCCCTCGCCGAGGAAAATCTTAAGGCGAAGGGACAGTCCTTGGACAGGCGAGAGACGGACCTCACCAGGCGAGAGACAGATCTCGCCATCAGGGAAGAAATGCTCACCTGGCGAGGCGAGTTGCTGGCCGAGCATGAGCTCGAGGCAGAGAAAAAAGAAAGGGAGCTGGAGGAGCAGATCCGCCAGTTCAATGCGGCACAGGCGACGCTGGGCCCCTAGGCCATGGAGGCCACCAGGAAGGTCCTTGAAGATCTCCAGGCAGAGCACCACGCCGGGGTCCAGCGCATTGCCGAGTGGGCTGGCGAGGCTAGCACGGCACTGGTGCCACTAGGGATGAGCCCCATCCTAGTGTCGGAGCTGCCAGCGTAGATCTTCGATGCCCTCCTGGTGCTGGACTCTACCGTCGATCGCCTCTGGCGCCTGGATCAGATCCTCGGTGCCTGTCTAGAGGCAGAGGGTAGCAAGCTCTGCCGGGTGGTGGTTGAATATGTCTTGACGTGCTTTGGGAGTCACGACCTCGCCATATCCTTGGCGCCGGTGATCACTGGTCCAGTAGGCGCCACAGAAGACGCCGCCCAGGAGAGTGTACAGGACGTTGTGGAGATGGTGGCCGAGCGCTTCCAACGTGATCTTGCCGACGCCGAGTAGCCAATCTGCAGAGACAAGGCGAGGGTCCCACTGGGAGGCGGCTGTAATAATTTTTGGTCCTATAACATATTCTAAGAACCGTTTAATTAAGTAAAACTGGAACTTATCTTGTATGTTATTTGTCCTTGCTGTGTGTAGCGTTATCAACTTCTCCCTGGTACTTGTACTTGCCCCCCTGGGAGGTAGGCTCGACGTGTTGAGGCTGGATACCAGTATACCAAAGAGAAAATTGGTTGCCCGGTCCCTAGGAGGTAGTCTCTATAGTTTGAGACTACCTACATCTGGACTGGGACCTGGACCTGCACATAGCTTCGACTTTGAAGTGTTAGGAGCACACCCATAGGACCCATCGTCTGGTATCTGCCATCCTTTGATTCATGCAACAGGACCTGTAGAAGTTAGCCTGGGAAGCCAAGCCGTATTCCCAGACCCACAGGATCACAGTTCCAAATACTAGAGTACCTGTCGTAGAGTGGTGGAGCATGCAGGCTTAGGGTACGGAACCAGGCTAAGCGGCTACACAGCTCCGGACCACTCTAGGAGACGGGCGCCCATTCCCTAGAACTGGTTCGCAAGTTGCCGGACCCCCTATAGCAGTAGAGGGGTCCAGAACTACAAGCCTGGCTACTCAATTCGGATGTCATCATACCATCAAGGGTGGGAAACTGTATGGGTGGGTTAGATAAAAAATAATGCTTGAAAACTATAGCAGAATGAAACCATCACAAAAGCACATCTGGGGGGTAAATCCTTTCCTTATAACTTGATATACATGGGTGCAGACCAACAGGCCGGGCTTATGAGGGCGGACCTCACCGGATTGACGTACACATATGCACAACCTAGTTACAAAGGAAGAAAACTCAACCCCCCTAGTTTTGCTTTTATGGATAGAACTTACGGAGATGCTCTATATTCCAGGGATTGGGAAGAGGTACTCCTTCTGCTGTGGCAAGGCGGACGCACCCGGGTCGGCATATTTCCGTCACCTTGAAGGGCCCTTCCCAACTGGGGGAGAGTTTGTGGAGCCCTTCTCGGTTCAGTACTCGCCTTAGGACTAGGTCCCCGACCCTGAGCTCCCTACTATGCACAAACCGTTGGTAATAGCGCCTGAGCGCTTGGTTGTACCATGCATTTTGGATCGCCGCTTGTCATCTGTGTTCGTCGATGAAGTCCACGTCCTCACACCGTAGCTGTTCCTGCATAGACTCATCGAAAGACTGGACCCGTGGGGAGCCCATAATGATTTCCAGAGGAAGACAGGCTTCGGCCCCGTAGACCAGGAAGAACGGGGTCTCCCTGGTAGCTCGGCTGGGTGTGGTCCGGTTCCCCCATAGTACGGACGAAAGCTCATTGACCCAATTTGCACCATGCTTTTTTAAGCAGTCATAGGTGCGTGTTTTGAGTCCCCTGAGGATTTCTGTGTTTGCCCTCTCCGCCTGGCGTTGCTCCTAGGATGCGCCACAGACGCAAAGCAGAGTTGGGTGTCGATGCCCTCGCAATACTCCTAGAAGAGCTGACTTGTAAACTGGGTCCCATTGTTCATAATAATACGGCTTGGGACCCCAAATCTATAGACAATCGACTTGAGGAAGGCAACAGCAGCACCCTGGGTGATACTGACCACAGGGGTGGCCTCTAGCCACTTTGTGAACTTGTCGATAGCGATAAAGAGGAAACGGTACCTGCCGACAGCCTTGGGGAATGGTCCCAGGATATCCACCCCCCATACGGCGAATGGCCAAGAGGGTGGAATCATCTGCAGAGCCTGAGCCGGTGTGTGTATCTGCTTTGCATGGAACTGACATGCTTTGCAGGACTTTACCAACTCAGCTGCATCCTGGAGAGCGGTTGGCCAATAGAAGTCGTGTCGGAAGGCCTTACCAACCAGTGTGCGGGATGACGAATGACTTCCGCACTCAACTCCATGGACTTCCGTGAGCAACTCACGGCCCTCCTCCTGGGTGATGCACCGCATGAGAATGCCATTAGCGCCACGGCGGTATAGATCCCCTTCTACCATCGTGTACCGTTTAGCCAACCGCACTATGCGCTCTGCGGATACATGATCTTCAGGAAGGATATTTTATTTCAGGTAGTCCTAATCTCGGAGATCCATGCATTGGGGCCACTCTGAGCTACTGGCTGTGGCGCTAAGAGGTTGGCAGGAGCCCCTGTAGCACACACAATCCTTGGTGGGTTCTGTAGATGGAACGCCATCGGGACCGCTAGCTTCGAGGTGCTAGGCTCACCCCCTTCACCCGGCTCGGCAGGCTGGGTGGTAGGTCTCAGCAGCCGTCTTTCGAAGACGCCCTCAGGCACGGGTGTCCAAGTTGAAGCCCTCGTGGAGAGTTCATCTGCTGCTGAGTTGTTAGCCCGAGGAACATGTTGCAGTTCCAGGGCAATGAAGTCCTTTTCCAGCTTCCTTACGTGGAGGAGCTAAGCTGCGAGCCTGGGCTCGTTGCAGCTACATTCTCCACGGACCTGCTTGATAATCAGCTGGGAGTCCCCCTTCACGAGGAGCTGGCGGATCCCTAGGGATAGGGTCGCAGATAAGCCAAAGATCAATGCTTCATACTCTACCATGTTGCTGGTGGCCTTGAACTCAAGGTGCACCAAGTACTTCACTTGATCTCCGCTTGGGTCGACGAGGACCACCCCAGCACCGCCACCCTGCTGGCGGGCGGACCCGTCGAAGAAGAGCGTCTAGTGGGGCTCGATGAAGACCAGAGCCCTGGTCTCCGCAGGTGTGGGGTCCGAGTCGGGATCCGGACCTCCAGGAACGCTCGGGGGAGGGGTCCATTCCATGATGAAGTCAGCCAGAACCTGGCTCTTGACAGCGTGCCAAGGCTGGAAGTCTAGTCGAAACTCAGCAAGCTCTGCGACCCACTTGGCGATGTTGCCTATGGCGTTAGAGTTGTGGAGAATGGCCCTTAACAGGAAGGAGGTCACCACCACAACCCTGTGTGCCTGAAAATAGTGGCACAACTTCCTAGACGCAACAAGCATAGCATAGATAAGCTTGGGCGTCTCAAGGTACCTGGCCTTTGCCTCATGGAGGACTTCGCTGACGTAGTAGACCGGCTTTTGGATGGTTCGGACCCCTGCGGTTGGTCCCGAGCCCTCAAACTCTTGACTATCAGTCAACATCATGGTGGTCGGACCACCACCTTCTTCTAGGGGAATTTTTTGAACCCCCTGGGATGTTGTGTCGTCCTCTCGACGACCAGCACCATGCTCACCGCCTCTGTAGCTGCTGCAATGTATAAGTACAATGGCTCCCCTAGCTCTGGAGCTACCAGTATTGGTAGGGACACAAGGTGCTGCTTCAACTCTTGAAACGCACGTTCTATGGGGGACAAATATCCCCGGGTCCACTAGAAGGCAAGAAGGCCTCGCGAAAGGCCTTAGGATCATTATTTCGCAAGGCCATCCCTTCATGGGCCAGGGGAGGAATGTCTGGCAGAATGGATCGGCGCAAGATTGGATCAACTCGAGCCTGGGCGGCCCAATGAATTCAAGCATTATCCACAGCAGTGATCCGATTCTCCTGCGTTGCGGCCTCAGGCGTCGGAACTGAACAATGATAAGTCGGCAGGATTGTAGGAAGATAAGTTTAGTCAGTTCACTATTACTTAGGCACGCGTTGTTATCATATCCGCATGTATCGCCCCATGGTCGAGTATATAAGGCCTAGGGGGCACCCCATCAAAATCATCGATCTCACTCATTAGCCATCTACTCAGCTCTCTAGCATCCCTCGTACTAGAGAACTCCCCTATAACCCACCACATAGAAGACCCACACCAGGACGTAGGGTGTTACGCATCTCAAAGCGGCCCAACCTATACAAGATTGTCTACTGTCTCTCGTGCATCTGGCACGAACCATCGAGCTATAGTCGGTAACACTGTCCTACTCCAAAAAGCACCTTGAGGGACAACCTGAGGTGCGCGGTCGGACCCAAAACACCGACAGCTGGCGCGCCAGGTAGGGGGTGTGTCACTAATCCAAGCTAGCTCAATGGCCATCACTTTCCAGCACAAGATCGTCCTCCGCCCTAGATCCGTGTTCTGCTTCGGGACCATCTCATACATGGCAGACGAAGAAGGAACTCTACATCGCATCATGGATCCACCGGAGAGAAAATCTTCCTCGGCAATCTCCAGGAAAGTTGGAACGAAGCCGGAAATAGCGCAACCTCCAGCGCTCCGAGCGAAGGCTACCACTTGCAAGCTAGAAACGAAAAATTCGTTCACTCGAAGAACCCCGTTGTCCACCTCATCCATAGAAGAGTGGACACGAGTTACGAGAAAAAGAGAAGCAAAGATCCATCAAGGCTGCCCTTCTGGTGCCTTCACCCTCAAAGGAGAACAGAAGGAAGCTTGTTACGACAACTCCATTCTATCCCCGACGTCCTCTTTATCAGGGGGAGAGTGGAATTGTCCCCCATTTTCGATGATGAACCGACTGCGCCTAGGGCGGAACTTCCTTAGCGGGAAGCCCACCGACGAAGGAACCGATGCTGAAATATCTGGTGACATCATGAAGCCGGAGAGCGAGACCCGGTGCAGCCTGTGTCACGAGATGAGATCTCAGAGGTGGGAGAAACTCCAGATGAACGAGTCTTCAGGGAAAGGAGGAACTCCCGCTGACGTGATCGTCGGCAAGCTCAAGAGCAAGCCGAGCAGGAAGCGAGACAACATCGAGAGAACCCTCTCCTTGGACGAAATCTGAACCCCGATTTCGCCCAAGCCATGAACACACCAAGCGAGGTCGGTGGAGTGCTAGCTCGGATAGCCAATGGCCTCCCCCGGACTCCAGACGCAAGGGCTATTGGCGACTGCTCACTCGGGCAGCTAACCATCTCTTGCCTCTCGCTCATCCTCTGAGCGATCTACGACATGCCATTAATAGTCATCGGGATGCACGGAGCTCCATCAACGCTTCACGTGAAAGACGACACGAGAACGAAATCCAGCGCCGAGAAGAGTATGATCAGGATCACGGCATCCCTGCGCGAAGTCAGGCCACCAAAGTTGAGTCGGCAACAGCTTCAACCAGTGGCACGACCCGGGGGCAGCCAAGGCAGCACATCGACAACTCTCCTCCCCGGGACCGACATCATCATCGTCAACAGGAGGACACATGTGAAGTATCGGCGCTCACTCCACGTCTCAAGGGCATTCAGTGGCCCCCTAACTTCAAAGTCTCCAACGTCGACAAGTACGAGCCTAAGCAGGACCCAGGAGGCTGGTTGGCTGTCTATACCACCGCTGCCTGGGCCGCTGGGGCAACTGAAGATGTGATGACTGCGTACTTGCCCATTGTCCTCGGGCAAGATGCACTGCAATGGCTATGACACCTACCCCGACACTGCATCGACGACTGGAGTGACTTCAGTCGGCGCTTCATCGCCAACTTCCAATCTCTCTCCGACAAGCCGGCACAGCCATGGGACCTCAAATCCATCAGGCGATGAGGGAATGAGACTCTTCGGTCGTACCACAAAAGGTTTCAGACCATGAGAAATCGTATCCCCAAGGTTGCAGAAGCAGCAGTGATCGAGGACTTCTATCGGGGATCCAATGACTCGGCCTTCGTCCGAGCCATACTTCAAAAGGCACCGACCACCTCCGAGCAGCTGTTCAAGAAGGCAGACCTCTACATCACCGCCGACGAACGAGCTCAGGACCTCATCGGGGGAACAAAGCCTGCACCACCGGCACCATGACGCGAAACGAACAACAACCCGACAAACGTTGGGAGAAGAGGCCTCGCGATGAGGTTCACGCTGCTGGACCACCTGTCTCTCGTGCCCGAGGGGCACTCCATGGAGGCAAACGAACATTGGACGACATCCTCGATGCACAGTGTCCGTACCACAAGGACATGCGCCACACCCTTCAGAACTGCAGAGACATCAAGCACTCCATCGGGAACGGCTGACCCTTCCAACCTCTGCCACCTCCCCACCTCGAGGAGGACCCAGAGAACCACGACAACCTTAGCAGCAGGAAGGGGGAGGAGGCGGAGCATTCCCCCGCGTCGACGGAGAAGTCAACATCATCTTCGGTGGACACGGGTCTCAAGAGAGCAAGAGGCAACAGAAGCTCAACGATCGTCAGATACTGGTGGCCACCGGTCCTCCCGCCCCATACCAATGGTCCAAACACCCGATCACTTTCACCCAGGTGGATCATTGGCTAAACTTCGATCATCTGGGCAAGTACCCGCTCCTCGTCGATCCGGTGATCCGAGAGAGCAGGGTGAAGAAGGTATTAGTGGACGGGGGGAGCAGCATCAATGTTACCTTCCCCCGGACACTCCTAGGCTTGGGAATCGCACTCAAAGAGCTCCATGAGTTAGACACTCCTTTCTTCGGCATCGTGCCGACTGAAGGAGAATATCCACTCGAACACATCTATATGCCAGTCACCTTTGGAACTCCGAATAATTACAGAACCGAGTTCCTGAGGTTCGAGGTAGCAAGCTTCGACTACGGGTACAACGCCATCATTGGCAGGCCTGGATTGGCGAAATTCATGGCCATCCCACATTATACGTACATGATATTGAAGATGCCTGGACCACAAGGAATCATCACTGTGTGCGCTGACTTCCAAGGCGCCGCAGAGTGCTTCCGAGTGGCCATTCAGGCGGCCCTCACCACCAAACCATCAATGACTTCTTCTGCGCAGGCGAACTCAAAGCCTGAAGAGGGCCTCACAGTACCTGCAAATGAAGCTCAAGCCGTGACCTCTATGCGGTCAACTGAGGAAATAAAGAGAATCAACCTCGGGTTCGCCGATGAACGCAAGACTGCCATCATCAGCTCCAGCCTGGATGACAAATAAGAAAGCGTGCTCATCTAGTTTCTGCAAGACAACCGAGACGTATTCGCATGGCAACCTACGGATATGCCGAGAGTCCCGAGAGAACTGGTCGAGCACAAACTGAAGGTCTATCCCCAGATGAGGCCGATACGACAAAAGTTGCATCGTTTCACACCTGACAAGAGAGAAGCTATTCGTGCCGAGTTGGCTTGCTTAGTCGCAGCAGGGTTCATTAGAGAAGTATTGCATCCTGAGTGGCTAGCAAATCTTGTTCTTGTACTCAAAAAGAATAAAGTGGATTAGCGCATGTGCATCGACTATACAGATCTCAACAAACACTGTCCGAAGGATCCCTTCGGACTTCCTAGAATAGACCAGGTCGTAGACTCGACCACCGGGTGTTCTATGTTGTCCTTCTTGGATTGCTACTCCCGATACCATCAGATCAGCCTGGCAAAAGAAGACGAGGAAAAAACTGCATTCATCACTCTGTTTGGAGCTTTCTGCTATACCTCCATGTTGTTTGGCCTTAAAAACGCTGGAGCGACCTACTAGAGAGCCATTCAGACATGCTTAGCCAATCACTAGGGCAAGCGTGTAGAAGCTTATGTGGATGACGTGGTGATCAAGACAGAAAACTCAGAAAACTTCATCGAAGATTTGCAGCTGGTCTTCAACAGTCTGCGACGATACCTGTGGAAGCTTAATCCAGAAAAATCTGTCTTCGGAGTACCAGCAGGAAAATTGCTCGGATTCATTGTCAGCCACCAAGGAATTGAAGCCAACCCGGAGAAAATCGAAGCTATCATGAGAATAGAAGCACCATGATCGCAGAAGAAAGTACAAAGGCTTACTGGATGCATGGCAGCTTTGAGCAAGTTCATATCAAGGCTAGGGGAAAAAGGCCTACCATTCTACAAGTTGCTCAAGAAGGTAGACAAGTTCCAATGGACCTCGGAAGCTCAGGAAGCCCTTGATGCACTGAAGAAGTTCCTGACAACACCGCCAGTGTTAAAGCCGCCACGCCAAGCCACGCCGAGTCAACCGGCCGAAGAGCTGTTGTTGTACATCTCTTGCACGACTCAAGTGGTGAGCACCACGTTGGTAGTCGAGCGAGCAGAGGAAGGACATACATATCCAGTACAACATCCCGTCTATTTCATCAGTGAAGTTCTGGGACCCTCAAAGAAGAAATATCCTCAAGTTCAAAAATTATTATTGCAGTACTTCTAACTGCACGCAAGCTCCGCCACTACTTTGACGACCACAAAGTCATAGTAGTCACTGGATTTCCAATAGGGGATATTCTCCACAACAAAGAAGCCATCGGAAGAATAGCCAAGTGGGCTTACGAGCTGGGAGCTCACGACATTGAGTTTTGACCTTGAACTGCAATAAAGACTTAGGCACTAGTTGACTTCGTATCAGAATGGACCGAGCAACAAGTACCAGACAACCTGGAAACTGCAGAAGTATGGCAGATGTATTTTGATGGCTCGCTAAAGCTGCAGGGGGCAGGCGTAGGGATCCTCTACATTGCACCTGGAGGTGAGCAACTCAAATATGCTCTTCAGTTGTTATTCTCGGCGTCCAATAATGCAGCAGAATATGAAGCTTTGATCCATGGATTGAACATTGCCATATCACTAGGTATTAAGAGGTTGATGGTATATGGAGATTCACTGGTGGTCATAAGTCAGATAAATAAAGAATGGGATTGCTTAAATGACTCTATGGGCAAGTACTGCACAGCCGTCCAGAAGCTAGAAGACAAATTTGAAGGGCTGGAATTTCATCATGTAGAGAGAGATCGCAACGCGGCAGCATACGCGTTGTCGAAACTAGGGTCCAGTCGGACTCAGGTCCCACCTGGAGTTTTCGTCCAAGAGGTACCATGCCCGAGTATTTCCTCGGATCGGGCAGAAGAATGCAATGTTTTGAGCCAGCTAGAGTCAGACTCTAATGACTGGAGAGAGCCTATTATTAAGTATATAAAAGACGAAGAGGAGCCGGATGATAAAGCTGCAGCAGAACGCATCGCAAGACAGTCAGCCCACTACACCCTCATTGGGGAGGCACTGTACAGAAGGGGCGCAACAGGAGTCCTCATGAAGTGCATTCTTTCGGCTACTAGGAAGCAACTGCTAGATGAGATCCACACCGGACAGTGCGGGATACACGTAGCATCCAGGACTCTGGTTGGGAAGGTCTTCAGGTCTGGTTTCTACTGGTCGACAGCAAAGAGTGACGCAGCCGAGTTAGTCCAGAGGTGTGAAGCTTGCCAGTTCTTATCGAAGCAGTAGCATTTACCAGCACAGCAACTGCAGACCATACCCGTAACATGGCCATTTGCGTGCTGGGGAATGGACATGATTGGACCCTTCAAGAAAGCTCAGGGAGGATATACTCACGTGCTGGTTGCCATTGACAAAATTAGCAAATGGATAGTGTTGGGGGCCTTCGGCTCCCGAAGGTCCTCAAAAACATAGTTTGACAATATTTTCCAAGTGTAATATGTGAACAGGCACCTTCGGAGTCAGGTCGCGAATATACAAGAGCATGGTTAAGACGAAGCTTGACTGGAATGAAAAACGATCATGACGAAGGATAAGACGATCACGAAGCTATGTGCAGAAAGGCTTCGGCACAATAACAAAAAGAGGAACCGACTTAAAGATGAAAAGCCAAATTGGACCTCGAAGAATTACTATAGTTATTGATAAATGTAAAGGGCATCAATGTAATTTTACACGGGCTGCGTCCCGTGCCTATAAATAGGTGAACAGTACTCCCGTACTGTTCACGCTGACTTGGCATACGCTTTTTCGCATCACGTTTGTTCCTTTACTTTACATCAATCTGAAGGTACATTTGTAATTCATTTTTATGAATTTAATAATGGAAATATATCGATGATAATGCTGGTATTATTACTCGCACATTATATATAGTTGCTCTGTTTAACCATTTATCAACCTAACGAAGGTCTTTTCTTTAGTAACCTTCGTCCGAGATTCATTATACCCGAAGGGATATACTGCTTCTAAGGACGAAGGAGTTCGACATTTAACACTTTTATGTTGTCTTGTTCTTAATTCATAGCATTTGAGAACAAGCCCCCAACATTGGCGCCCACCTCCGGTGAACTCACTTCCATTTTTTGGGTTTTGAAAACCTTCGGCAAGCGTCACCTTCGTCATGCCGCC
Organism: Zea luxurians; assembly: GCA_029449295.1. Lineage (NCBI taxonomy): Eukaryota > Viridiplantae > Streptophyta > Magnoliopsida > Poales > Poaceae > Zea > Zea luxurians. The sequence goes on along the minus strand of JAOPSE010003081.1, from coordinate 15,892 downwards.
GAAAAAAGCTTTAACGACAAGGGTTGCCACTCTGCAGCCGCTGGACCCCAATCAGGATGTCGTCTCTCTTAGGGAGGCCCGAAGCCAGAAGAGGAAGGCCATCAGTCCAACGCCTCCGGAAGATGACTTGGACCAAGAAATACAAAAAATGGAGATGCTCCATCAACAGGTTCAACGGAAGAAGGAGAAGATGGCTCGTCTAGCTGATCTTCAAAAGCAGATAGATGAAGCCTCTGAAGAGCTTCGACACCTCGCTCAAGATGACCAGAATCGAAGGCCCCGCGCAGAGAGCTTCATCAAGAGGGTTTCTACAACGAGGATGACTGGTATGAAGATTTCCATCATGGAAATTTTGCTTTTGATGACACTTCTCCCCTGTCAACAGAACTGCAGGCTACACCTTGGCCACAGTCTTATAAGCCACCTCAGCTCCCTATGTATGACGGTCATTCAGACCCGAAAGGGAGTCAGCAGCAAAGGTCAATTCACAATTCTACTCAAAATGATGACAAAGGGAGTCAGCAGCAAAGGTCATAGTATTCCTCGCAAGCTTCGGGGCAACAGCAAAGCTCTTTTCGGCCACCAGCGCCAAGAGGCAGAGGCGCCAGGGGCTTCGGGGGAAGATTTGGAGATCAACCAAGAAAAATTTACTGCTTATTCTGCGGTGAAGGCAAGGGCCATACCACCAGAATGTGTCATGTTACCATTCAAAAGCAAAAGGAGCTAGCAGAGGCTGCAGCACAACAGAGCCAGCCAAGCAGGTTATGCATACTGCTTCGTATCATTCGCCTTACATTCCAGAATATGTAGGCAATCACCCTGCAGCCTCTGTTGCTTCGGCAAGCAAACCCCAAGCTTCCTGGCAACAGCTTCCACCGCCACCACCAATACAACGAGCTCCGCAGCCAGAAGGGAGCCAGCACTCTCACCCCCAGAGGGACTTCAGAGAAGAATCTGAAGCTCGCACAGTCAATAGCACTGTGCCAGAGTCGAAGCACATTTACTGACAAAATATCCTACTCCCACAGCAGTTTTTTTTATGCTTTCACGTTCAGTTTTATTTTCTTCGTAGTAAAGAACAATTATGGGGAGTTTAAGTGTTTTTTATTGTTTTTCAAATCCTTGTAACAGTTTACCGTATTATCATAATGAAAATATATCTCCTCTAAAGGCTTGAGTTACCGAAGCACAAGAATTTATGGAGGCACGGAGAACCTTCGGATTATCGAAGACTTGTTCTAAGGAATGAGCCGTAACTTTTTTGAAGTAATAAAAAGTCGTTCCTAAGGGAGCGCAGTGTAAGTTTTCTGCTCGAAAGTCGTTCCAAAGGGAATGCAGAGCTTACAGCGAAAAATAAACGCTGATTCCGCTGAAAGTAAAAGGCGAAGAAGCTCCTAAGGGAGGCTTACAGCGAAAAATAAACGCTGATTCCGCTGAAAGTAAAAGGGAAGAAGCTCCTAAGGGAGGCTTACAGCAAAAAATAAACGCTGATTCCGCTGAAAGTAAAAAGTGAAGAAGCTCCTAAGGGAGGCTTACAGCGAAAAGTCAACGCTGAGATAAAAAGATTGTGTGCTTTATGGCAGGGATATGTGTATTTTCAGCATAAATGTCATTTTGCATAACATAACATCATTAAATCATTTTGCATAACATAAGCATCATCCATCATTTCGCATGAAGAACAGGAAGGGGACACAGCATTGATCTTCGAAGAATGTTTTGAAAAAGAGAAAATCGTGCCAAGGCACAAAATAAATTGAGAAGAAGTGTAGCTTCATTTGAGAGGCAACATAAGACTTTTTTATGGACTCAAAGAATGTTTTCATGAAGTTTGGAGATTCTTCATCAAAGAAATATGGCAATTCTTGTGACACATAAAAGATTTTCTTTACGAAGCATGAAAAGAAGGGAAGGTGTTTTTTCGCCGAAGGCTCAAAAAGCGGTATGTATGAAAAAATTTCATGCATCGTAAAGAATTGAACCGTAAATAGATTATATATTACATTCAAAGTTACAAAGTTTTACACTTGTCATGTTCCAAGTATTTTTACAATAGCATTTAATCTTCCCTAAGAACTACTTCTGCAGCTTCGTTTAGCAGCTGATTGACAACTTCGTCCATGATGGCTTCGGCCATTTGTCTAATTTCGTCGTCTCCCTTCGGAGGAGGTCCGCAGATGCCTCAACGGGTTCTGAGGGAGGAGAGGACACGGCTATATTACTATTACAAACTACGAATAAAGTTCAAAATCAAAAATTACAACAAAATAAAAATCACTAATTAATACCTATTTGCCCTTCGGGCCCTGTGTTTTTTTCAGCAGCTCTCGCTACCTCCCTAGCATCATGGATGCCTTTTTCACTTCTCTGAATGATCTCTTGAGCCATTTTTCGGCCGCCATTGTCCCAAATGTCAGTGAAAAATTTTCCACCAACCTGGCTTGCTTCGGCTGAAGGGTCTTTGATATCTTCAGAGGATAAAGTAGCTTCAGACTGCGCCAAAGATTTCACATGCTCGCACCCTTTCTTCTCTAAAATGGTAACGATTCCCCTGGCACCCGAAAAAGCACAAATGTCCACGTGACTATTCAAGATTTCATCGAAGACATCAGCTTCGCGACTAATCCATTCAATCGGCCTTCTGGATTTCCTCTTGTGAAATTTTCTTCACTAGAGAACGCGCCAACGCTGGCGAAGCTGGATTTTATTTTCTTAACACATTCTATGGATTTATCGTAGCACCTCTTCTTCGAAGCACGAAGCTCTTTAACATTTACTTCCAAATGATCTGCCCATTGATCGCTTAATTCTCGTTTTGTTTCTTCAAGAATGCGTTCTTCTTTGGCTCGGGCTAGTTGTTTACGAAGATCTTCGATTTCACGTTTCTGAGCTTCGGCTTGAGTTTTAGAGTTAGCTTCGTCTTCCTTCATTTTTTCCACTAATGTAAGCAGAATTTTGTCCTTCTCCAAGGCTTCGTTTCTTAGCCTGGTAACCTCTGTTCGAAGGTTGTTAAGAGCAATGGTGCAGCTCTCATCTTCGGCATTCTTCTGAGCCCTTAAGGCATTGCTGAGTATTAAGCCCTATTCAAAAGAATGAATGAGTTAACATAAGAGCAAAAAACTAATTCAAAATTCATAAACTTCAAAATTCACAATTTTTGTACCTTCAGACTATTGTATGCCAGGCTATCCGCAAGATCGTCCTTCGTCATGGCGCAAAGGCCAGCTTCGAGTTTCGGGAACCCCATGCTTCTAGCCATCTCCCGGCACACGGATAATTATTTATTGTCTAGAAGACAGTACAGGAAATCATCTTCGTTTGTCCCATTGAACACTACGGCCCCCTCGATACTTCAGTTCTCGGGCATAGTGATTGGCTTCAAAAATCTCTTCTTCAGATAGTTTCTTCCCCGAAGCATGTCGCACAATATAATCATGTATTTTGGAAGATGCTTCGGGGGTGGCAGTGCCAATTTCCTCAGTCAGAATCGGCTCTGTTATTTTTGCTTTTTCAGTTTCTAAACTTGCCTTTGACATTTTTCGACCTCCAAAGGTTGTATCTTGGTGGATTCCGAAGGCCCATCTTCAGTTTCAAATTGCTGCTTCGAAGTTTCAGCAACAAAGGCTTCAGTAGACACTTCAACAGTTTTCTTTGGAGTTGTGCTTGAAGATTTAATTGTCTCCAAAACATCTAGCACATTAACCATTCTTTTTCTTTTCGGGGTCGCTGCTAGCCCCTTCTAGCTTTTAGCTGCCTCAACTTTTGATGAAGGACTTAAAACATCTAGTGTTTTTCTTTCTTCAGTTCTCTCTTCTCCTGTTTTTTCTATTGCTGGTGCTTCGGCCATTTCTTCGGATTTTAGCGCTGGAGTTGGTTCTCTGGCTTCGGTGGCCGAAGAGGCCTCGCCAATAAACTCGAGCACTGTGGCCGGCTCAATACAGCGTGGAGGGTGTGTGAACACTTTTACCTTCTTCCTCTTCGGCGCTGGCTCCCCGGGAGCAGCCGAAGCAGTGTCCTTTGCAGGAGAAGTATTTTTTCTCTTTTGACCTCGCATTGGATAATAGTAGTCGGATAGATAAACCCAATTGCATCAAATACTCGGTTGAGTCTCTTCTTCTTTCGGCCTTCGAAAGCCGCTGATAATGCAGTGTTTTTGGCCTTTGAGTATGCCCCAAGCAATTCATCACTTACATTCTCAATGCTTTTCAGCCAATCATCATCCGGTTCAACAAACTTATCTCCGTACTTGAATGTATATTTCAGCCTGATTAGTCCACCCTCGTCAGTTTCTTTAACGGTCTCCTTCGGCATTTCCCAGTTATCTGCAAGTGGCCACACTCTGAAGGCAATGTGCTCTTGCATTAAATCCCTGGTCCCAATAAAAGAACAGACTACGCCGAAGGCCCTCTGACATTCTTCAGCTGCTTCGTCCATTTCTACCTTTGGTTTTCGGAGTCCGAAGCGCTGCCAGATAGGGCGCATGATGATATCTTTGATATCTTCCCAACCTTCAAATTGTTCTTCACATAGAACCATTCCTTCATCCATTCCCCGGGCCATCTCTTCCGAAAGGTTGGCACGGGACAACTTGACCCAGAGCGGGCACCGAAGCTATAGCAACCAAAATTATTATGATATTGCTCCTTACCCCAGGGTTTCGTCTCATATACTAGCTCGTGTATATTGCAAAAGCTTTTTGCACTTGGCTCCAGGCCCTGGCTCCTCACGGCCCAGACGAAGATTCCCAATCTTATCACTGCCTCAGGGGTAAGTTGATGAAGGTAAATTTGATATATTTTCAGAACTTCTACCACAAACCTGCTTAGAGGGAATCGTAGCCCAGCCTTTAAAAAGCTTCGGAAGATCACGACTTCATTATCTTCGGGGGTCGGCGTAGTTTTTTCTCCGTCATTTGCCCTCACGATGGATATATCTCGGAAATATCTCCCCCTCATATTTTCAAGGTGACTCTGCTTTATAGTTGATTTTCCGAAGTTTGAGTGACTAGGCCGCCACGGGCGATCTTCGGAGTCCTCTCCACCACTATCCACATCATAACTATCACTGTCGCCAGTATCTTCAGATAAACCCTCCAAAGTTTCCTTGACAATCTTTTCCGTATTGGTCTTCGACATTGACTCAAGAAAACCCAGGTGCATTTCCTCAGAAAGGCTTAGCTTCGAAGCACCAGCAACTATCTTATCCTCAGACATCTTCGTGAATGCTGCAAACCAGACTTGAAACCGAAGCTTAAAAATTTAAGATCGAGCAAATGTTGTCGCGCGCAGGCTAAAAGCTGGGTGAGTAAAAAGCAGGTGGCAAAAGGGCGTGCCAAATAAACTCGTGGTGAGCTTGTATTTATACATCCAGTATGTCGAAAACTGGAGGGCCCCGCTTGTCAATGACTGTTGCTATTCTAGCAAAAGGAAGGTGTTTTTTCGGACCTTCGGCTTAAAGCCTTCGTCCATGTCGCAATATGAATTTATCTTTACAATAAATTGATATTGCGAGGGGCTACTGTTGGGGCCTTCGGCTCCCGAAGGTCCTCAAAAACATAGTTTGACAATATTTTCCAAGTGTAATATGTGAACAGGCACCTTCGGAGTCAGGTCGCGAATATACAAGAGCATGGTTAAGACGAAGCTTGACTGGAATGAAAAACGATCATGACGAAGGATAAGACGATCACGAAGCTATGTGCAGAAAGGCTTCGGCACAATAACAGAAAAGAGGAACCGACTTAAAGATGAAAAGCCAAATTGGACCTCGAAGAATTACTATAGTTATTGATAAATGTAAAGGGCATCAATGTAATTTTACACGGGCTGCGTCCCGTGCCTATAAATAGGTGAACAGTACTCCCGTACTGTTCACGCTGACTTGGCATACGCTTTTTCGCATCACATTTGTTCCTTTACTTTACATCAATCTGAAGGTACATTTGTAATTCATTTTTATGAATTTAATAATGGAATATATCGATGATAATGCTGGTATTATTACTCGCACATTATATATAGTTGCTCTGTTTAACCATTTATCAACCTAACGAAGGTCTTTTCTTTAGTAACCTTCGCCCGAGATTCATTATACCCGAAGGGATATACTGTTTCTAAGGACGAAGGAGTTCGACATTTAACACTTTTATGTTGTCTTGTTCTTAATTCATAGCATTTGAGAACAAGCCCCCAACAGATAGAATACAAACCTATTGCTTCTCTGACTTCAGCCAAGGCGGTGGAATTCATACAAGATATAATATTCAGGTTTGGGATACCGAATAGCATCATAACCGACCTGGGATCCAACTTCACTAGCTCTGAATTCTTTGACTTCTGCGAACAACGGTGCATCGAGATCAAATATGCGTCAGTAGCACACCCGAGAGCCAACGGTCAGGTAGAAAGGGCTAATGGAATGATACTGAAAGCACTCAGGAAGAAAGTCTTCGACAAGAATGAAAAGTTCGCGGGAAAATGGATCAGAGAGTTGTCGTATGTGGTTTGGAGCTTAAGAACTCAACCTAGTCGAGCTTTGCATGGAAATACTCCTTTCTTCATGGTCTATGGTTTGGAGGCAGTGCTACTTGCCGATCTTAGGTTTGGGGCACCAAGGCTGGTCTTCGAAAACATAGCTGAAGCAGAAGCTACTAGACAAGAGGATATTGACCTATTGGAAGAAGAGCGATTGAATACAATAATTCAGTCAGCTAGATACCAGCAAACCCTGAGGCGATATCATGATAAAGCTATATGACATCGATCTTTCGTAGTGGGAGACTTGGTCCTTCGCCGAATTATAATAGGGGAAGGGCGGCACAAATTGTCACACTATGGGAAGGGCCATTTGTGGTAGCGGAAGTCACTCGTCCAGGATCATACCGGCTTACTCAAATGGATGGCACGGAAATAGGGAATTCATGGAATATAGAGCATCTCAGGAAGTTTTACCCCTAGCTAGATTTCAAAGGCTATCGGGGCAGCATTGTATTCTGTAACCGGAAAAAACATCATCAATAAAAAGACTTCATTCTCAAGGGCACTCGAACTGCTTATTACCAATATGCACGCTTACTCGACCTAGGGTGACCATTATACCCTACTAATGGAGCAATCGGCTTAAGTCGGCAGTGACTTAAGACGGTGCAACATGCTCACGCTTACTTAACTTAGGGTGACCACTATACCCTACTAACAGAGCAATCGGCTTAAGTCGGCAGTGACTTAAGACGGTGCAACATGCTCATGCTTACTTAACTTAGGGTGACCACTATACCCTACTAACGGAGCAATCGGCTTAAATCGGTGGTGACTTAAGACGTTGCAACATGCTCACGCTTACTTAACTTAGGGTGACCACTATACCCTACTAACGGAGCAATCGGCTTAAGTCGGCAGTGACTTAAGACAGTGCAACATGCTCACGCTTACTTAACTTAGGGTGACCACTATACCCTACTAACGGAGCAATCGGCACAAGTCAGTAGTGACTTAAGACGTGCAACCTACTCACGCTCACTCGACTTAGGGTGACCTCTATACCCTACTAACGGAGCAATCGGCTTAAGTCGGCAACAACTTAAGACGGTGCAACGTGCTCATGCCTACTAGGCCCAGTATAATGCTTACAATCACTCATCTTAGGGCGATTTCTATGCCTCACTAGCTAATCAATTAGGAAAAAACTTTGAAACCAGCACACTGAATTTACTTCTGCAATTATAACAACTGTTGAATTCCAACAACAGAAAAACAAAAATAGCATTCAATACTAAGAACTCGTTCTAACAGAGTATTTGGGCACATCGATCACGTACAAATATAGCTCATGAATGTATTTAGTATTTCTACTTGGCAGTGTTTTTCTCAGGAGCAACTAATGAAGAAGGGCGACTCGAGGAGTCAGGAGCAGCTTTGACATCAGCAACTATATCATCAGGAACAACTACGCCCGGCCTTCTCATCAAGATCCGCCCCGTGCGAATGGCTTTATCCATAGCCTTGTCGCGTTGAGCCTTTAGAATGGTGGAATTGTCTTCGGCAGCCTTGGTAGCCAGTCGAGCGGTTTCTAGCTCCTGGACGACTGATCTCTTAGAGGCACGCAGATCCTTGATGATGGAGTCTTTGCTCGACACCAACTGCCTAAGATGTAGGATCTCATCCTAGGATACTTGCAACTCGTGACGATGATAATCCAGATCCCCCATGGTAAAGCGGTGGCTCCTCTCCAAGATGGCTAGAGAATTGTTGGCGTCACGATACAATCTATCAAGATTATTGCGACAAGCCGTGAGTGCCCGTTTCTCCTCCTACAGACAAGAATCAACTCTCAAATACCCAGTAAGCAGTAAAGTCACAGCAGATCTAGTCAAGTAAGCTTACCTCGTTAGCTGCCCTTTTAGAGTCAAGTTGAGCACTAAGAGAGGAATTCAAAGAATTAGCATCGTCTAAAGAGGAAGAAACCCGAGCCAGGTCAATCTGACCTTAGGAATACTTCCCCTCAAGTTCAGAGCACCGCCGAGCCATATCTAACAAAAAGCAGCAGAAGAAGGATACACGGTTAAAAACAGACTAATCAGTCAGCCAAGGAAGAAACAAAAACACTAACCAGCGTTCGACATTTTCAAATCAGATATCTGCTTCTAAAGCAGCAACGGATTCCACTGCATCAGAACTCCTTCTGGGATAGAGACACCATGTGATCTCAATTGGTCGACCATCTCGTCAACCAAAGCCTGATATCAAAAATGAATAAATACAAAGAAAGAGATTTGCTAGAAGTACTGACAGAACAGGAAAAGCTAGGCTACCTGAAGATTGGAAAAAAGCGAAGAAAATCCAAGTCATGAGAAGCTGGGTCGTAGCTCGATGAAGGTATATTAGCCGAGACAATCTGAAGAGCATCGTCAGGAATTGATTCCGCTCCACTAGCAAATATCGTAATTCCGGCATCCGGTACGCCGACCTCTAAGGTGACTCCCTCATCCAAAGCATGTGCTACTATTATGCCACCGGAGTGTGGCGGAGAAGACCCAACATGGACATCCATGGAGGTATGAGAAGGGGAGCTCGCTCGAACACCCTCGGGGGCTAGGTTGCCGCGCGCACTGCCCATCAAAGTCGGATCATCACCGGCAACACCCTCGGGGGCTGGGTCGTAGCTTGCGCTACCCACCTAAGCCGGATCATTACCGGCAACACCCTCGGGGGCTGGGCAACCGCCAGCACCACCCTTGAGGACTGGGTTCTTCGCAACAACCACCTCTAAGGCTGAAGGACCCTCAGCCACCTCCATGGGAGTCAGGCAATCGTGACCAAGCACTTGACATTGAAGACTGTCCTCCAAAGTCGACGATGCGCGAGATGCTGCTCGAGAGGCCTCTAATCCCGCATCTGGAATTTTAGAACAAACATCCATCATATCACCATCAGTCGGCTCTGACAGCATATCTTCAGGGACAACATCCTCGAGAGCCCGATCAAAATCTGTTATGGATAATTCTTGCAGGCTAACAAGAGCAATAGAGCCGGAGAAGGAATATCGCTACTCCCCCCACTGACTCTGTAACGCCGATGTTCTTCCAAATCAATGGGACTTCCTCTTCTTCTTCCTCGTCCTCATCAACAATACGGACCATAAACGGCGCAGGATCACACCCATTGGGATCAGCTCTGCAGGGTCGCACCCATTGGGTTCAGCATCAATAGGGTCACACCCATTGGATTCAGCTCTAGTAAAGATTTCCACCGGTACTTCTTCAGCAGCAGGAGTAGAAGGGCCAGCATCCTGGTCCAGGCACGACACTCGCTGAAGTCGTCTCTTTTTCTTCTTCTTCCCCTCGGCAGGTGCCGTTGGATGACTGACATAGCGGAGACGTTTCAGGCAAGTACCTTCAGGCTTTCGGGTGTCCATGGTTTTTTCAAGCTCTAGGATAGTTGCAACAGCCATTGTTTCAGCAGGGACCAAGTCAGAAGAATCCCCGGTCAACATGTCCAGCATAGCACTTATCTCTGCATCACCTAGACTCGTAGGCATCTCAAAGTGAACTTGCCTCTCATCATTGGGAAGATCACCAAGTGAAGCAACTAGGACCTCAACTTCTTCGAGAGAGGGTCGCACTCTAAGACCCAAACCACTATCACCTGCAGGAGGATTGGACACAAAATCAAAAAAGGACTTAGAAGGTGGCAGATTCCAAGCAGAATATGCAACAGGAGCACCAATATTTGATACTTTGCCCCTCAAGATCATCTCCAATCGGCTCACCAAATCCATAGCAGGAATTCTCTTGTTGGTAACCCGGGTTGAGTTGGTGACACTACTGTACAAATAAGCCAGATATGCTCTGTCTTTCAGTGGCTGAATATTCTTGAAAACAAAGTCAGCAACCATAGCATCGATGGTCAGACCTCTCTCCTTCAGCAAGCAAATTTCAGCAAGTAGGATCTTGGCTTCCGCTACCTCCGAGGCAGTAGGAGACTCAATCCAACTTGAAGTGCGTACATCCGGCTGTCTTCCTGACCAAGGGGGAAGAGACTTGCCATGGTTTTCCATGATAAACCACTCTAAGCGCCATCCTTTAATGTTGTCCTTAAGTGGGATATTAAGGTATTCTGTTTTCTCCCACGACGCATCTCCAGACTCGCGTCGCCCACGAGCTGGTGCTGCCCCCAACCATCCCAGGACGACAGTGATACAAGTACTTCCATAAACCGAAGTGAGGAAGAATTCCGAGGAAAGCCTCACATAGATGAACAAAGACAGAAATTTGCAGAATAGAATTGGGGTTCAGATGAGTCAGATTCAGATTATAAATGTCAAGGAGACCGCGAAAGAAGGGAGAAATGAGAAGAGCAAGGCCGCGGATGAGAAAAGGGATGTAAACAATGGACTCGTGGGTGTCCTCTATTGGGACAGTAGCCCCACAGCAAATCCCCAAGAACAAAGTTCTTTCGGAGGAAGAATTCCAACATCAACAAGTTGGAAGAGATCCACTCCGAAACAACAGACATATGGTTATCTGCGAAAGGCAACTAGCTGTTGGGGTCAATATGCGGGATGACCACAGCAGCAGAATTTTGGTTTTTCAGCTTGGGCGCCATCGAAATCTCATCGGCGGACTGAACGGAGGCAAAATCAAAGGGAAATAGAGGATGTTTGGAGGCAAAAAAAGTGAGGCTAGGGCTCAGAGCACAGAGACGTGCGACGACGTGAGATAAATGGGGTTTTCCCGGGTCAGACAGCGTTTCTAAAAAGCGTTAAGTCCTCACTCGGAAAAAAAACAAGACTTCATGGCATGACTCGGTCGTTACTTCTAAAACGCTGACGTCATCAAGTACCACTCGGTCGTTAGTTCTAAAAAGCCGATGTGGCCCAGCATGACTCGGCTGTCACTTTCAAAGCGCCGACGTCGTCAAGTACCACTCGGCTGTTACTTCTAAAACGTCGGCGTGGCCCGGCACAGCTCGGTGTTACCTCTAAAATGCAACGCAATCCAGCATAATTCTATTGTTACCTCTGGAGACATCAGAAATAACTCGGTCATTTTTCTCTACGTGAACGCAAGCAGAATTAAATACGGCGCAGCAATTACAAGTCATTACTCGAGCGTTATCTTTGAGAACAACGGCTGCGTTGGGCACAAATACAAGTTGTCGATGGACTATAAAGGAACAATGGAAAGGCAAAAGATATGCATAGAACAAGATGAAGTTTTCTTCATTATAGGGGAAGTCCTTCCACAAACTTAAAGGCCGACTCATTATGAGCCGATCTTCTTCCCATTTTTTCAATACATTACATTACTACATTACATTACTACCTACACTACACTATACTACTAACTACTACTACATTATTCCACTAATAGTACTTCTACTACTATTTATCTATACTAATATTTAAGCCAGTGGCGCTTTGCCACTGGCCCTACCGCTGCCGCTGCCGCCATTGCCGCCGTCGCCTTCGCCCTTGCCACTACTGCCATCGCCCTTGCCGCTGCTATCGTCGCCCTTGTCGCCGCTGTTGCCCTCGTCATCGCCGTCGCCACCGCTCCCTCCCTCGGACGAGTCGGAGGACTCCTCGTCTAAGGAGATCTCCGACTCATCCAAGCCCTCGAGCCCAGAGCGCTCGACGGCCCGGATGTACGTCCACACCTCGGCGGCGATCCCCTGGGAGTCGTCTGAATCATCGGACGACGCCGGGGGAGAGGCGTAGGCCGGCGACCCCTCGGACTCGGAGGAGAACTCCTCCTCCAAGTACTCGGAGTCACCAAAGTCCTCGAAGGGAGGACTCGGTTCGCGCTTCCTCTTGTCACCAGAGTGGTGCGAGGAACTTCCACCCTTCTTGCTCTTGCCCATGGTGGGATAGAAGAGAAAAGAGAAGAATAAGCAGCAAATGGCCAAGAGATGTGTGAAGACACCAGCGAAGCAAGCACTCTATTTATAGGGGCGGGAGGCAACCGCTCGTCTCCTACCACGGTCACTAAACAGTCACAAATATTCAATATGCAATTCAAATCATCTGGAAACAAGTCAGGCAGCAGACGCCACTTCACGTAATATGACACCCATTGGGTCTGAAGTCAACCACTTGGACGATACGATTACACCCCGCGGTCACATCAAGTTACTACTTAGAGGCAGTCCGCTAAATGCTCAGTGCACCAAGCCGTCCCTTGGCTACACCCATTGGGAGGGGGACATCTAGGAATTTTCAATAGATTTTCCCAAGCGGTCGCATCCATACAGTATACGCAATGAATGTATCAAGACAGAAGGAAGATATCGATAGAGATCGGAGAAAAGCCAAAAATAGCTGCTGGAGTACAAGTCTAATCAACAGAAGCATTGAAGCACGAAGCGAAATGAAGACTAGACAAAGAGCTACCTACTAGACGTCCAATCTGTCATCGATCAAATAAAATCTCAAACCTAACAGGACATGGGTAGATCGCATTGCTGATCTCAAAGACAAAAGCATATGTTGATCTCTAAAGCATAAAAGACGAAGATATAATGCTGATTTCTAAAGCATGAAATGAAGACCTTTGAATGGATTATTCAGAATAATCCACTCAAAGCTCGGGGGCTACACCCATTAGGTGCACCTCCGGTGCACCCAATGAATTGCTAACTCTAGAAGATAGAATGCTGATCTCTAAAGCATGAAGCTAATAATAGAGTGCTGATTTCTAAAGCATGACTTGACGGTAAAATGCTGATTTCTAAAGCATGAGATGAAGACCTTTGAGTAGACTATTCGCAATAATCCACTCAAATCTCGGGGGCTACACCCATTGGGTACACCTCCGGTGCACCCAATGAGTCCTGAACCCCAGAGAGCAGAATGCTGATCTCCAAAGCATAAGCCCGAGACAGAGCACCGATTTCTGGAGAATGAAGCGAAGATCGATGAATAATGACATGAGAGGATAACAAAAGATTGTTTTTACCAAGTTACTCAAAGTTTAGAAGCAACAACTTGATAGGCATATTTTCAAAGCATTCCTTACTGAAATCAAAAGCTACATGCTGGACCTAGAATCTTTGGGCTGATTATTTCAAAATCAACTCAAAGATTGGGGCTTGTGGGGGACAGATATCCCCCGGGTCCACTAGAAGGCAAGAAGGCCTCACGAAAGGCCTTAGGACCATTATTTCGCAAGGCCATCCCTTTGTGGGCCAGGGAAGGAATGTCTGGCAGAATGAATCGGTGCAAGATTGGATCAACTCGAGCCTGGGTGGCCCAATGAATTCAAGCATTATCCACAGCAGTGATCCGATTCTCCTGCGCTGCGGCCTCAGGCGTCGGAACTGAACGATGATAAGTCGGCGGGATCATAGGAAGATAAGTTCAGTCGGTTCACTATTACTTAGGCGTGCTTTGTTATCATATCCGCATGTATCGCCCCATGGTCGAGTATATAAGGCCTAGGGGCACCCCATCAAAATCATCGATCTCACTCATTAGCCATCTACTCAGCTCTCTAGCATCCCTCGTACTAGAGAACTCCCCTGTAACCCACCACATAAAAGACCCACACCAGGACGTAGGGTGTTACGCATCTCAAAGCGGCTCGATCCTGTACAAGATTGTCTACTATCTCTCATGCATCTGGCACAAACCATCAAGCTACAGTCGATAACACCGTCCTACTCCAAAAAGCACCTTGAGGGACAACCCAGGGTGCACGGTCGGACCCAAAACACCAACACGTTCTGCCTCCTCGGTCCAAGAGAATGGGCCGGACTTCCGTAAGAGCTTGAATAAGGGTAGCGCCCTCTTAGCCAGTCTTTAGATGAAGCGGCTAAGGGCGGCCGGTGACCCCATAAGCTTCTGGACGTCCTTGATCCGGGCCGGAGGCCTCATTGCCTCAATTGCTTTGATCTTCTCTGGGTTTGCTTCAATGTCCTGGTGCGAAACCAGGAATCCTAGCAACTTCCCTGCAGAGACACCAAAGACGCACTTTTCCGGGTTCAGCTTCGTGCGCGTTGCCCGCAGCTTGTCAAAGACCAGGGTTAAGTCTTCCACTAGGGTCGACCCTCTCTTAGTCTTGACCATGATGTCATCGACGTATATCTCTATCATGTCCCTAATCAGGTCACGAAAGGTCTTACTCATCGCCCGTACAAATGTTGGCAAGGCATTTTTCAGACCGTAAGACATTACAATATAACAGTAAAGCCCATCCATAGTTACAAAAGCGGTATGCTTCCTATCCTGTCTAGACATCTGGATTTGATGAAAACCGGAGTAAGCATCTAGGAAGGACAAGAGGTCGCACCCGGAGGTAGAATCCACAATTTGATCTATTCGTGGGAGTGGATACGGTCCTTGGGGCATGCCTTATTGAGGCTGGTGTAGTCGATGCACATCCGAAGCTTCCCGTTTGCCTTGGGAATGATGACTGGATTGGCCAGCCATACTGGGTGATGGACCTCTTCGATGAAGCCAGCGTGTAGCAGTTTCCGGACCTCTTCACGAATGAAATCCTGCCGCTCAACGGACTGTCTCCGAGGCTTCTGACTCATCGGTTTGGTGTCAGGGTGGATCTTCAGATGGTGCTCAATCACCTTCCTGGGGATCCCAGGCATCTGCGACGGTTCCCATGCGAATACGTCGACATTTGCCTGAAGAAAGGCGACGAGCGCGATTTCCTATTTTTCCTCTAGATTGCCCGCGATGCGGGTGGTCTAGGAGGAATCCACGCCAACCTGGATGGTTTTGACAGGAACGTCGTCTACTCCAGATGGCTGCACCTTTGGCACCTTAGTAGGCGCCTTGGTACTGGAAGTCGAGGGGTCCCTCCCCCATCGTCCAGAGCAGTTTCTGCCGCCAGGGCATGCAACTTCTCGACAGCTGCAAGCGTAGCGGTGCGGTCGCCCCGCATGGTGAGGACCCCAACAAGGGACGGCATCTTGAGGACCAAGTACCCGTAATGGGCAATGGCCATGAACCGGTACAGGGCCGGCCTGCCAATGATGGCATTGAAAGGGAGGTTAACCTCCGCAACGTCGAACTAGACGTTCTCTATGCAGAAGTTCTCCTCGGTCCCGAATGTAACCGGGAGTGCGATGCTCCCAAGAGGATACACCGGTTGAGGGCCCACTCCAGAGAATGGACGAGAGGGTCCCAGTTGGGATCCTGGGATCTGCAGCTGCTTGAACGCAGTGTGACTGATGACGTTGAGCCCAGCCCCACCGTCAATCAGGACATGATGCAGCTTCATGTTGGCAATGACAGGGGCGGTGATGAGTGGTAGTATGCCAGCCCCTGCCATGTTTTTGGGGCAGTCGGATGCCCTGAAAGAGACAGTGGTGCTCCGCCACGTTGATGTGGAGCAGCCTTTAGGACCCCTGGGGTCGCCGAAAGGACCTCTCGGCAGGGACTT
>JAOPSE010003080.1:0-62152 GCA_029449295.1 Zea luxurians | reverse complement strand
CTTTTTCAGCTGTAATATAAGCATACACATCACATAAACGTGGCATGGTGCATTAAACAGTTTGTGAAGCTACTTTTCTATAACCCCATGTTACCTTATTCTTGTGGCATGTCCCATCTGCTTCACGATAGGATTAGTAGTGCTCCTGTGTGTCAATTTCCATCATTTTTAATCACAAACTTATAAGCGTAATCCATGAGGCCACCACCATAGTCACCACTATTATGAGACCTGTCAGTCATTTAGTTCCTGTTCAGGAAGACCGACCAGGAACACCGAGAAATATATGATGTTTTTTTTCTATAAGCAAGCACAATACATACCCATGTATATGTAGATATGATGTATCAATCAACTGCTCCTTCTCATACAGTTGGACGCAAATTTCATTGTTGCGCCTGCAAACGTATCAAACCTGCATGTGGGAAAGGAGATATCGCTGTGGCAGAGGCTTCTCATCCATGGCGGCGGCGGACTACGCACACAGGGGAATGTGACAGGAGGGGCCCAGCCTCGCGAGGTGCGGCGCCACGACCGGGGTCACCTTGCTCCGTCTTCGCCTGCGATTGGAATGGCAAACCCTAGTGAGGCAATGCGAGGCGAGTGAGTGGCACGAACAGGAGCAAGTCACGGACGCTAGGGCTTGGACTCGGAGAGGCTGTCACGCGGGCAAATCTCGGTGACGCGGAGGAGGGCGAGGAGGCGGAGCACGGAGAGAAGGTCCTGAAAGCAGCTGCGCGAGGCAAGGCCGAGACGGCGGAGGCGGAAGAGAAGAGGTGTGAATGGCAGGTTAATTTCCTAGGAGTTAAGGGCTTTTTTTGCAAAACACCTCCACCAAACACGGGCGTGCGAGTAAACCCGGTCAGGTTTTAATAACTTTGATAGGGTGGAATTTGAAATGGGAGATGAGAATGAATAAAATCTTAGAGATAGCCTCAGAGAACCTTATACATATTGTTATTGTGGTATGACACTATAGTATCATGAATACTAAAAGAGAAAAGTTTATGAACACAACGTTCTCTTACCTTTTCCAATGCAAATTTAAGGCCTTACCAAAATTATGATCGGTATATGCCTCTAATGCTTTGTCAGTCAGCCGGTCGCCGCTCATCCCAGTTTGCCGCACTCTATGTCTTGTTCGGTTAATTTCGTTATATATGGATTGGACGAGATTTAAAAAAATTGAGAATAAATTTGATTTGGTTGGGATTTAAACTCACCCAATCCCACTCAACCCACATGGATTGAGAGCTAACCAAACAATCCTCTAGTGATTTTTACCCAACATCCATGGAAATCCTTAACAGTTTTTTTGTGCATCTACATCATCCACTGCGTTGTTGTGTGCTGGAGAGGGAGTTCTTTTAGCACCCATGTCGATTGCAGACATTGAAGACTGACTGAACGCAGCACCAATGGAGTGGAAATTTTCCGAATTATTAGCAAACGGATCCGATTGCAGATAATTATTGAACACTCTTGGTGAGTATAACTTGCAAACATACATTCGCTATAAGGAAACTAGATATGTCTGCTTAATTAACCAAGTTTGGGTGTTACGCCGCCATTGTCAGATACTCCATAGAAGGAACTCCATCCCGGTGAGCATGAAAGACGCGTGTGTCACACTAATATTCGAGTCGCAGACCCTGAGTGGGTGTAACTAACTGTAGCATTGTTGTTGCGGTCCTGTCTAGGAGTAAGTCTTAGCTTGTGGGGATGTGTCTCTCATTCACCGGTTGGTGAGCCATGTTGCTAAGTAGTCGTATATATGCTGTTGACTTGGACAGTAGGAAGAGGCATGTATGAACTTTACTCTGAATTAATACAACATTTCCCTGATTCCTCTCCTATTCTCGTCTCCTATCTCTGCTCCTTCTCTGCTATCTTCTCCTTCCATTAGCTGTAGCTAACATTGGCTGACAGAAATTCCAAAACTTATCCTCAAGAAACAGATGTACCGGAAGTAGAAAACAAATGTACCGGAACATGCAGCGGCAGACCTAGAGAATTTCAAAAGCCTGGTCAAAGATTATTGAAAGAGCTAGGCCTTGTCTAATTGTTGCCTACCCTAAACTGTATTTTGCTCATGGATTACGTATATATATACATGCATGTCAGTGAGTTACGGTAGAGGATCGGAGCCCGGGCTGATCAGGGTGGTCGGGCGATGAGTCCGGCACTGCCCACTGGGAACATGTTTCTTCTTCCTCAAGATGGCATATGAATTCGAGTTTTTTTTTTACTTAGTGCACGGCATTTTACTTGAGTACGTAAGCACCTATCAGTACAAGCATTTTACAAATAATACTGAGGTGTGTTGGTTTTCTTTCTCTTTTTTTTGTGGTAGCACATAATGTATTGGTAGTCAACCGCATAAGCATATACTAGTCTATATAGCTGTTCAATGTTGATGAATATAAAAAAAAGCTAAGGATAGAGTGAGGAGTCTTCTGTCTTCCCACCATCACGTAGGATGTAGTAGCAAATTTAATTTTCACTTTCTATCTAAGGTCTGACGATGGATCAGGATTACACCACGTAACATAACACTTGACACGCAACGAAACTTAATTAGCCGTACCAAGGTACGACGGTTCCATTCCATGGCGCGGCCGGGAGTTATCAAGAACTTGACGAGACCGGCAGCGGCAGGTTTGAACGTGAGGAGGTCTGTACTACACTACACGGCTCCTTGCCGGTCCATACTTCATAGTCCATACGGCAGCTCAACCGCATGCATGGACTCGGAGGAAATGACGGCACGCCAGAAACGGATTACCCTCGTTTGCTTGGCTTCGCAACTTTTCGTTTTACGGTTGCCCACGCTGGATCAAGGTTTAATTTATCTGAATTCTCTATTGTCCAGTGCCTATCCGCGAACTTTACGACATGTCCACGACCTTGTTGCCTTTCTGCCTTGTCGTGCAACTCATAACCTGCAGAGACTTGACTAAGGTTGCAGACGTCCACGCGTCGCCATGGGCGGCGGTTGGTTGGGGATAGTATTCGCAGAGACGGCCACGGCTCGTTGAGCTTGCGGCCCGGAAGCTCTCCACGTAGCAAGAAATACACTTGGTATTTGGCTCTCCAGCTAGACTGATCCACTCGCGGCTTGATCGATCGATCACGTAAGCTAGCTCTATGATCCAGACTCTCGGTCGACCGGCTGATCTTTTTTAGATGATCTGGCTCTCCTAGCCTTTGATCGTTCTCAGCTTCTTCATTTCGATCTCCAGCGCTGATGAAGAACTCTCTAGCTGTAGCTCGCAAAACTTCCGACAAACAATGAACACTCGCAGAATTGTCGCTCCATCCCACGACACGACGACCGCATGGCTCAAATCAATTGAATGGCTGCAAGCTTCTACGCCAAAGCAAGTGTTTCGTACGTTCAAATTGTCAGCAAATTGTACGTAGTAGCCATTTGCCAATTAAGCACAATACACGTACGTATAGGCGTATAGCCCTAACAAATCGTAAACGGATGATCTGCACCCATTAGCCAAACAGGCCACATATATAAACTACATCTCTATCTCTCAAACTCGACGATGGTTGTAGGAAGCACGTTGTATGCACGCTTGCCAACTGAAGGACACCGCTGATAATACTGAATTATTTTTAAAAATATATCGGACCCAGACATTTCTATAAGGAAATATATAAAACGTAGTACTAGTGTCAGACCCAGAAATTAAAAACAGCATAGACAAAATTATCAAATGTTAATAACTACAGGCGAGATTATCAAGTGGGTTCAAGTATTTGGACTTATGTGACGGCGAGGAAGCCCAAGCAGTGGCCTGTGTGGTGCCTGGGCGGTAAGTCCACCTCTGCGTAGTACCTATCTATACTACGAAAAGAAATCTTCAACAGAAAGGCACTCCAATTGTCTTCAGAAAAAAATGGATCATTTTTTTAGTCAAATAATGCAGCAATCGATCGTTTTCAATGGTTTGTCACGCACAGCTTGCTATTTAATTGTGTAATGTAGTTACCGTGCGCAACATGTGGAAATATAGAACCACAAGACCAATACATGAAAATAGACAGCACATGGTAAGCGGTAGCTATCAGAAAAGAGTTTCCCCGTATGTTTGCCTAGAAATTCAGAGAGCTTATAGTCGTCCATCTAACTAATTAAATAGATTGCTCTAGTTTATAGTTTCTCTTGCATGATCTAGTTATATATCACTGCCTACCTACATGAGAGCGTACGCTTAGAGGTGACAATGAGTTCTAAATTTTATACTACAAAATTTAAGGATTAGATCAGATTAGAATCGAGCTATATTTCTGTTTATTTTTTAACCAAAATTAATTTAAAGTCCTAATTAAAGAATTGTGAAGAAACATTTAGATCGTAATCCATAACCACGTCCTAGGTACGGTCGTGCATATGATTATTGCGTATGCAATGTTGTCACCGTGCCCTAAATAGAGGTCCTGATTTACCTATTGATAAAAATTTATCCTCCACGATTAAGTTTCAGTATATCAGTTTACATACTAGGAATTAGAAGCAAGAACATAGCATATAGCACAGTAAAGAACATAGCATATTAATTTGATTTTACCTTGGAGAGGGGATCGGAGTTGGGTCTGTGAGGATGGTTCTTGGCGGATGTTGAGGCCAGGGCGAGGGCTGTTTCCTGGCAGGGTGTATGGAGAGACCAGTGCTGCTTCCCTATGGCACGGATAGAGTGGCTATTCTTCTGCTTCTTGGCTGCCGGAGAGAAGGTGGCTACGGATGGATGGAGATGGACAACGAGCAGCGTGGACACGTGGGGATGGAGGGCAGCAGCAGATCTCGGAATGGAAAGGTGTTTTCTATGGATGGTGAGGACGTGTTTTCTACGGATGGAGTGAGCGGTGATGGCTGGCGTCGGCAGCGCAAACCCTAGCCACCATGGCTGCTGTCGGAGTGGAGCCGTGACGGGAACAAGAAACACTTGGACAAAGGAGTATTTTCCTTCCCCGTGGACCAACAGGGAAGGGGTGAAAAGGCTTATGCCAATTTTGGCCCACACAACATCCAAAAGGTAGCCCGAGATAATTAGGGATGAGAAGGTGTCCCTGTGGAGAATTGATCATCCAAAGGAGCCCTTAAAGTGTAAAGGTCTCTAATTTTTTAGGATTTTCAGTTAAAATGACAAACCACTAGAGATAATCCATATTTTTATAGCTAAACAATAATAAAATTAAATATCACCTGAACAACAACAACAAAATCTGGCACATAAGTTACGAACGTATTCCTTATATATGATTGCTCTTGTGCAAATCTAATTAGCCTGGTGAATGTCTCTCTTGAAATAGACTTTCTATGGGGTTTTGTTGATTCTATAGTATGACCCATACTCCCTCCGTCCAAGTTTAACTGGCGTTTTAGCTCATTTTATTTGTCCAGAATTATGTGTCGTTCGTGGTCTACACCTCGATGCCACCGTAGTTATCTCCTCGTTTCACATACCCGTTCGCTTCGTTCCCACAACAACAGACTCTTGGCCTCCTCTCATCCACGCGATAAATCCCAGCAGTCGTCGCCGCTCCCACCATCAGCAGCCGCCCTCTCTCAACCACGAGATGGATCCAGTTCCTCCGCCCTACTATTCTCCATAATCGAGTGAAGAATCTGACCCTAGCTAGAAATGGCGAAAGGCTTACCTACAAGGCCGTCGTTGTCGCTCCATCCAAGCCCCCGTTCGCCAGCGCCAGCACCCTTACATCCGCCCCACAATCCCTCGACGCCGGATGGGGGCGGTGCTGGCAGATTACACATCTTCCGATGAAGATGCAAGGGAGGACGCGGTGAAGGGAGGAGGCAAGGTTGCTGCTTCGGCGACGGAGGAGGAAGGCAAGGTGGCTGCTTCGAAGACGGGAGGATGCAAGGTTGCTGCTTCATTAATGGGAGAAGAGAACGCACTGTGCAAGAATGCTGCTGCTTCGGCGAATGAAGAGAAAGGAGCAGGCAAGGTGACGACGGGTGAACAACAGAAAGATGCTCCTTCATTCACTTGATACTTCTATTCTTGGGTACTCAATGTCATTAGCACTTGCTCGTACAATTCGGGTTCTAAATCTAGCCTATCAGGTAGAATGCCTAGAGCCTCTAATCTAGACTTGTTCATGTGCGGCAGCTTGTATCGACTGCCTCCATTATTTTTCATCACCTCAATCATGCATGCTTGAAGTGTCAAGAATACTCTTCTTAGATTACTTGGGTTGTATTCTTCGTACTCCTTCTCGACGTTAACTATCCCATATGCGTTGTACTGTCCTGATACTCACATTATGGGCAACAGAAACTAACTGGGTACAGTTCTTGAATAATTTTCCATTGTGGCTTCTTTCTAGCAGTGAACTGTATATTGCATCCCGTTGTTGCTTCGTGGTATTCTTCGCCTGGTATCCCCAATGCTCATTGAGTTCAAATGGATGGAGTACCTCATTCAGATCAGGTAAAACTTCGTTATCTGCATTTGTTGTAGAAACAAAAAAATCAATACAACAACAAGTAGAGAAGCAACTGATTGACTTACCTATTGGGAAGCTGTTCAGATCAATAGCTAACGCCAAAGATGTGTTTGCTGCGGATTCATCTTGTACATCTCTAGGGAAGCTATTCAGATCGAAATTCATGGTGGTGTATTGAAGGTGTTGTGCTTGTGACTATGTAACTGAGTGGGTTGTATTTATAGAGTTGTAAATCTAAAATTTGTGCTGCCGCCTGTTGTTTCTGAAATTTTTATGAAAAAAAGCTCCCGCCAATGTGTTGTTTTGTGGTGAAAAAATGGTGGGAAGAAAGTGACGCCGAAAGCACCGTGGAGGGCTGGAGGCTGTGAACCGTTTCGTGTACTCAGCAGTAATTACAGTTAATACTTCACGCTAGATCACAAGGGTACATGCGTCTATTCTCTCTTGGCTGGTATTATGTCTGAGAAAAGCTAAAACGCCAGTTAAACTTGGACGGAGGGAGTATGAATTAGGGCGTGATCTTGGTGACTCGGCCTCCTATCCACTTGGACCCAACAACACAAAACCCGGTGTTCCGAAGCAAAAGGGTCCGTGCTTTCCTCGCCCGATTCGTCCGGTAGCCGCACTTGGCTTCCAAACAATAGCCGAAAGCTTGAAAGATCGTTGCCAGATTGCATCTGTCCTTCCTTCCAAATAAGGCTGCCTGGCTATAAATACTGCTCGCTTGGCGCCTGCTCCGCTGCTCCAACGTTCACCTCTCTCTCTCTCGTTCATCCTTGGCGCATGCCTCCCGTATGAACACGCCCATGACAGCCACAGCATAAGGCGGCTGCTGTGCCACCGATCGTGCATGCCTCGATCTCGTCTACCATTACTCGAACCCTAGATAGCGAGAAAGCTAGCCTGGTGTTTCCGGAGGAGGCAGCCATGATCCCTGCCGTTGCTGATCCGACGACGCTGGACGGCGGGGGCGCGCGCAGGCCGTTGCTCCCGGAGACGGACCCTCGGGGGCGTGCTGCCGCCGGCGCCAGGCAGAAGCGGCCGCCGGCGACGCCGACCGTTCTCCCCGCCGCCGTCTCCGCCGTGCTCCTGCTCGTCCTCGTGGCGGTCACAGTCCTCGCGTCGCAGCACGTCGACGGGCAGGGTGCTGGCGTTCCCGCGGGCGAAGATGCCGTCGTCGTCGAGGTGGCCGCCTCCCGTGGCGTGGCTGAGGGCGTGTCGGAGAAGTCCACGGCCCCGCTCCTCGGCGCCGGCGCTCTCCAGGACTTCTCCTGGACCAACGCGATGCTGGCGTGGCAGCGCACGGCGTTCCACTTCCAGCCCCCCAAGAACTGGATGAACGGTTAGTTGGACCCGTCGCCATCGGTGACGACGCACGATCGTTTTTTTTCTTTTTTCCCTCTCGTGTTCTGGCTCTAACTTGGTTCCGCGTTTCTGTCACGGACGCCTCGTGCACATGGCGATACCCGATCCGCCGGCCGCGTCTATCTATCTTCCTCGACCGGCTTCTCCAGATCCGAACGGTAAGTTGTTGGCTCCGATCCGATCGATCACATGTGAGCTCGGCATGCTGCTTTTCTGCGTGCATGCGGCTCCTAGCATTCCACGTCCACGGGTCAATGCACGATATAATCGTATCGGTTCGGTACAGAGATATTGTCCCATCAGCTAGCTTTCGCGTATTGATGTCGTGACTTTTTTTTTTTTTTTGCATTGCACGCAGGTCCGCTGTATCACAAGGGCTGGTACCACCTCTTCTACCAGTGGAACCCGGACTCCGCGGTATGGGGCAACATCACCTGGGGCCACGCCGTCTCGCGCGACCTCCTCCACTGGCTGCACCTACCGCTGGCCATGGTGCCCGATCACCCGTACGACGCCAACGGCGTCTGGTCCGGGTCGGCGACGCGCCTGCCCGACGGCCGGATCGTCATGCTCTACACGGGCTCCACGGCGGAGTCGTCGGCGCAGGTGCAGAACCTCGCGGAGCCGGCCGACGCGTCCGACCCGCTGCTGCGGGAGTGGGTCAAGTCGGACTTCAACCCGGTGCTGGTGCCGCCGACGGGCGTCGGGCCGACGGACTTCCGCGACCCGACGACGGCGTGGCGGACGCCCGGCAACGACACGCCGGCGTGGCGGGTCGCCATCGGGTCCAAGGACCGGGACCACGCGGGCTTGGCGCTGGTGTACCGGACGGAGGACTTCGTGCGGTACGACCCGGCGCCGGCGCTGATGCACGCCGTGCCGGGCACCGGCATGTGGGAGTGCCTGGACTTCTACCCGGTGGCCGCGGGATCAGGCGCCGCGGCGGGCAGCGGGGACGGGCTGGAGACGTCCGCGGCGCCGGGGCCCGGGGTGAAGCACGTGCTCAAGGCCAGCCTCGACGACGACAAGCACGACTACTACGCGATCGGCACCTACGACCCGGCGACGGACACCTGGACCCCCGACAGCGCGGAGGACGACGTCGGGATCGACCTCCGGTACGACTACGGCAAGTACTACGCGTCCAAGACCTTCTACGACCCCGTCCTTCGCCGGCGGGTGCTCTGGGGGTGGGTCGGCGAGACCGACAGCGAGCGCGCTGACATCCTCAAGGGCTGGGCATCCGTGCAGGTACGTTTCAGGTTGAGGCTAGCATGGTTTTCAATCTTGCTGGCATCGAATCATTAATTAATGGCCAGATATAATAACTTGATAATCTAGGTTGATTTTGTGTGTGGTGGGCGATGGTGTCACACGTTCGGTAACAATGTGGCTAAGCTGGTTAAGGATGGGCAATGGGGGTTGCGTATAAACGACAGTTCTGCTACCATTACTTCTGACAACCGATTGAAGGAGACAACGGTAGGGGTAGCCGGTAGGGTTCGTCGACTTGCCCTTTTTTCCCCTTTGTTTGTTTTGGATCGTCCAACAAAGGGAAAATAGGATCATCCAACAAACATGGAAGTAATCCCGTAAAACATTTCTCAAGGAACCATCTAGACGAGCGTGGCATGATCCATGCACAAACACTAGATAGGTCTCTGCAGCTGTGATGTTCCTTTACATATACCGTCCAAACTGAATCCGATCTGAAAATTGTTCAAGCACAGAGGCTCCGATCCTCACACCTGTACACGTCCCTGTACGCGCCGTCGTGGTCTCCCGTGATCCTGCCCCGTCCCCTCCACGCGGCCACGCCTGCTGCGGCGCTCTGTACAAGCGTGCACCACGTGAGAATTTCCGTCTACTCGAGCCTAGTAGACGGGAAAACGAGAGGAAGCGCACGGTCCAAGCACAACACTTTGCGCGGGGCCGTGACTTGTCTCCGGTTGGCTGAGGGCGCGCGACAGAGATGTATGGCGCCGCGGCGTGTCTTGTGTCTTGTCTTGTCTATGGAGTACACACCGTAGTCAGAGACTGTGTCCAAGCCGTCCAACGACAATGAGCTAGGAAACGGGTTGGAGAGCTGGGTTCTTGCCTTGCCTCCTGTGATGTCTTTGCCTTGCATAGGGGGCGCAGTATGTAGCTTTGCATTTTACTTCACGCCAAAGGATACTGCTGATTGTGAATTATTATTATTATATATATATCGAATATCGATTTCGTCGCTCTCGTGGGGTTTTATTTTTCAGACTCAAACTTTTCAAAAGGCCCCTGTTTTAGTTCTTTTCTTCCAATTGAGTAGGCAAGGCGTGTGAGTGTGACCAACGCGCATGCATGGATATCGTGGTAGAGCTGTCGTTACCAGCGCGATGCTCGTATATGTTTGCAGTATTTTCAAATGAACGTCTCAGCTAGCGTACAGTTGGCCAAGTCGACGTGGAGGCCGCACAACAGACCTCTGACATTATTCACTTTTTTATTTATTTATTTTGACCATGCGTGCCGTGCACGTGCAGTCAATCCCCAGGACGGTCCTCCTGGACACGAAGACGGGCAGCAACCTGCTCCAGTGGCCGGTGGTGGAGGTGGAGAACCTCCGGATGAGCGGCAAGAGCTTCGACGGCGTCGCGCTGGACCGCGGATCCGTCGTGCCCCTCGACGTCGGCAAGGCGACGCAGGTGACGCCGCACGCAGCAGCCTGCTGCAGCGAACGAACCCTGGACTTAGTTAATTCTCTGGCTGATCGACCGTGTGCGTGCAGTTGGACATCGAGGCTGTGTTCGAGGTGGACGCGTCGGGCGTGACGGAGGCCGACGTGACGTTCAACTGCAGCACCAGCGCAGGCGCGGCGGGCCGGGGCCTGCTCGGCCCGTTCGGCCTTCTCGTGCTGGCGGACGACGACTTGTCCGAGCAGACCGCCGTGTACTTCTACCTGCTCAAGGGCACGGACGGCAGCCTCCAAACTTTCTTCTGCCAAGACGAGCTCAGGTATGTATGTTATGACTTATGACCATGCATGCGCATTTCTTAGCTAGGCTGTGAAGCTTCTTGTTGAGTTGTTTCACAGATATGCTTACCGTCTGCTTTGTTTCCTATTTCGACTAGGGCATCCAAGGCGAACGATCTGGTTAAGAGAGTATACGGAAGCTTGGTCCCTGTACTAGATGGGGAGAATCTCTCGGTCAGAATACTGGTAAGTTTTTACAGTGCTACTAACTACTAACGCAACCATGCATATATCTGTTGGCCAGAGCTAGCTAGCTGGTACTTTTAATTAACTCTTCGTCGCACTGCTCATTGCTGCTTCTCGATGCACAAATCAAAGGTTGACCACTCCATCGTGGAGAGCTTTGCTCAAGGCGGGAGGACGTGCATCACGTCGCGAGTGTACCCCACACGAGCCATCTACGACTCCGCCCGCGTCTTCCTCTTCAACAACGCCACACATGCTCACGTCAGAGCAAAATCCGTCAAGGTCTGGCAGCTCAACTCCGCCTACATCCGCCCATATCCGGCAACGACGACTTCTCTATGACTAAATTAAGTGACGGACAGATAGGCGATATTGCATACTTGCATGAACTCATTTGTACAACAGTGATTGTTTAATTTATTTGCTGCTTTCCTTATCCTTCTTGTGAAACTATATGGTACACATATATATGTATCATTAGGTCTAGTAGTGTTGTTGCAAAGACACCAGGACGTTCCAAGAGTATTAGAGATAAGGTGATAAGAGGAGCAGGGAGCAGGTACCGTAAAGTATATATGTCTATAAAGTAGTGGCATCAAAATCTAGTACCACTGATTTTTATCGGGTCATAGTGTGCGCTATACCGTGCTGGCTAATCATTGATTGTTGCATATAAATGACAGAGATTACGGGTATTTTGGTTGCACGCCTAACGTGCCAGGACTAAGATTAGCACTCTACCACACCTGTGGGCTGTAGCGTGCCTAAGACGCCTAAGGTTAGGTCTCGTTTTGGTTTATCTCCACGCCTAAGGTTAGGCACACCTATAAATATGTGTCAGTTATTTGGATTACTACTACGCCTAAGGTTAGGTACACCATTAAATGTGCGGCTCCTGTTTGGTTTATCGTCTAACTCAATTGGTGCCACACTTTTTTAATAAAACTAACAATTCACAAATAGTGCGATACGTTCCTTGTGCGCGCAGGTCATGCTAGAAAGTGGCCAGGGGTGTTGTTGTGTCACATGAGCAATCACACAAGCACTATGCTATCACAACCACAACCACAAGCACTATGCTATCACAAGTACTATGCCAGAAAGGCAGCGAAAAGTCTACCAATCATAGGAGCACCGAACTTATGAAACATCACATGAAATTTAGGCTAACAACACACAAAATTTAGAAACAATCTCCAAAAGGGATCGTAAGGGGATGCTAACCGTGCTTGGAGGAAACGACAAGCAGATCCGACGCCTGCACGAGAAGATATCCTAGCGGAGCACTAATCTGGAGTGGGGGTCCGGCTGCGCCGCCGGCGTGAGGAGAGGGCGGCCGTCGGTTTCGTGGTCTCGGAGAGAAGTGCGAGCGTCAGGAGAGAAGTGCGGCGAGTTGGGGTGTTGTGGCGGCCGAATCAAACATCCCAGGTGGCGCGTAAAATTTTGTGGCAAACCTAAAAAATCTTGTGCAAACTTTTTGTGGTCGCCTAAAGTTAGTAAGTAACCAAACACTTATCTACAAAATTATGGCAGACCTAACTTGAGGATGTGGTAGTTAGGACAGTGAACCAAACATACCCTACAAAACTCAACACCAGTGAATTCTAAGACTCGTCTAGATGAGGAGTGTGTCGTGGTAAGCTAGACTACCACCAACTATTGCTACTTTGATTGAGTCAAATTGATTACCCTTGGCTGGTGCTCGGATGAAGTCTGAGTGAAACCAGGTAGAGTTGAATCTCCTTAGATGATTATCTACTCATCCATTTTATAATCCAAGGGAGTGGTTGAGCTTACATGAATGATCTACTTGTGGATTCTACTTGTCATGAGACCAACTACCCCTATCCCATCATTGCCTTGTACAATAGTCGACCTTCTTCCTTGTAGTTATTAATTGCATGAAAGGGGTGTGTCGGTTAATCATATTTGTTATGGCGGCCTCTCGAGTAGACCTGTTCAAATGTCGAGTCAGTTTGAGTTAAGTTCGGATCTCTGGGATTACACTCGGAGCTTCTCCCAGAAGAGAAATGAACTCCCCAATGCCACAAACGCCGACGTGGTGAGTGACTTCACTTATGGCACCACCAATGGGGCATTTGTCCACGAGCTCGGGCGACTGAAAACCACCGCCGATCTCCTCGATTTAGCGACCAAGTTCACTGACAGGGAGTACGCGGTAGGGGCTATTTTTGCAAGGGAAAGAGCTCGCATGACGCTGGCGAGCCAAATGGTAAAGAAGTCGTTGCCGATGTATAGTTCATCGGGACTTCTTTACCGAGAGTCATACTCGGCAAAGAGTTCGCCGAGTGTTCGCCAGGACGAAGCACACGGCGAAGCAGATGATTCCGATACTAGTGATTCACCAATACTCTTAGACATTAAGACATATAGGTTCCGAGAGGCTAGAAATGCAATCTATTTCCATCGCCATGTTATTCTAGATTTACTTCGAATTAAATATTACTTATAATTTTATTGGGAAGTATACCGAGACTTCGAATAGATAATCTTACTTTTAACTTATTCTAAAAACAATATATTCCATTTTATCTAATCTTTTGTTCACCACAGTTTAAGTGAGATGACAAGATAAAAGTTACAGTGCTATATGTAATGGCTTGACAAATCTGTCATATTAGCAATGCGTGTTAATTGACGAGACACGTGCTTCTGTCATGTTAATCATATCGGTGTGACGCGACAGTGACCATCTATAGTGCTATAGGCTAGAGGGATTGGTGCGACAGGACCACCGCCACCTGATAAGTTCATGGCCCTCGATTATACAGTACAGTACTCACCAAGGTCATAACTGCAGCCCAGATGGGGTAGGTCGGCCAATTTGTCTCCGATGGGTCTAATCCATTATCTGTTTGGCATACTTGTCTGATAGACATACAATCTGATCACAGTGTGTAACCCACAACCACTCGCTATTCTTACTCGCTATTCTTAGAGTCTGTTTGGTTTCTTTAGTCTAAGGACTAAAGTTTAGTTAAGTGACTAAAGTTTATCTCTACCCTATTTGATTGAAGGTAATAAAAGTATTCAGAACGCATTAAATGACTCATAAGAAGTCTAAAATGTCCCTTATTATTCTTCCGTAATTAGTGCAAATTAAAATAAATGAGGAACAAAAGGTGAAATTAATATGGTTAAGTCTCTTTTAGTCATTTCTTAAGGGACTAGAGAATAAAACAGTTTAGTACATATTTTAGTTCTACCGTTTGCCTATTTAGAGAATAAATACGACTAAAATAGAGAGACTAATTATTAGTCACTCAAACCATACAGGCTAGCCGGGGCATGAAGTCCTTCCTAATTATATCTTGTCCCGCCTAAATCAATTAGTATTCGGACTCCAGTTTCTAAACAATATGCATGCTATGTATAGTTTAAATGTTCCATTTTACTAGCATGCACAATAATGCCGGGTCCTGTATATTTTGAAATGTTTTTTATTTCATTGTAGGCCATATGTTATTTGCTAGGATGAAGTCACTTTAGTTTGTAAGTGTTAGTATTTTTAGAAATGGACTGCACATTATAAACCAATAAGTACATAAACTAGAAGTATTACATTTTGGTACCATATACAGCACTAACATTTAAATCCTTAAAATTATTTAAACCCCGTATAAATGTAGTAAAGATACAAGTACTCCGTGACAGAGCTAGGTCGCCTCGAAAGTATATAAGTTGAAAATGATGTTTACCATTTTCAAAAGGTCAGATTTTATCTCGAGGGCACCGATCGATTTTTCTCAGCATTACGATAGAACGTCATCTAAAAACAACATGGCGTAGGTAAGATCTCAAAATACATTTTTACTGGAAATGTTTTATTAGTTGTTGGACTAATAAACTTATGTCTTATATTTTATATGTTTTTCCATGTTTTCCATTTAATACATTTGCGGGTAGAAATAGGCAACCATATATATAGTTTAGAATGTTTCAAAGCACACATCATGTAGCCTAAAATATATAGTACGTATATATTTTGTTAAATTATGTATTTTCCCGACGAAAACTTTGGAAGAAGTTGAAGCCGTAGATGACTAGCTAGATGCCCAGCCAACATCCAGCTCGAAATTATGTCCATATAAGACAAAGGGCAGCAGCATCATACACATAACAACCTTGCTCTCTAGGTTACATAACAATAATAAATTAACGAAATAAGAAGCTGGAACCTAAGTAAGGAGAACGAGAGGACACAGAGACAGAGAGAGAGAGAGATACGGTAGACATTTCGAGATTCCTCCGGCAACCGGGATACACAGAGGGGCTGAGAAGACAGAACCCTAGTGGGGGTGAAGACGTGAAGTCTCAGAATGGAGAAAAGCCCATGCTGGCGGACGCCGCTGTGGCGGCTGCTACGGCGTAGAGACCGTCGTCCTTGAAAAGCATGCACTCAGCTCCCTACAAAACGCAGCATATATAGAGGAGGAATAAGCGTCGTCGCTCTGGCAGCGTATCTTTATTTGTTGGCTCTGAGTTCCGGTTAGGGTTTGTTCTCCGTGTAGGCTCTTACCTGATTTTCCATAGGGTTCTTCTTCAAGCCCTGATCGGGCATGAGGCCGAAATGGATGTGGGGGAAATGGGCCCACTGATGCGTGGACAGAGAAGGGGGAAAACAATAAAGTCAGTATATACAGCATCTACTAGATTTCTGTTTCAGGACTTATAAGAACAATACTAGAGAGAGAGAGAGAGAGAGAGAGAGAGAGAGAGAGAGAGAGAGGAGTTACATTCTTGGCAGCCGCGCTGAAAGCTTCCCTGTGAGTGATGTCCGGATTGCTGGCCTTGATGCGATGGATTTCATCTCTATATATGCATGCGCCAGTCAATAGATGCCGCAAGGTAATTAAAGGGCGAAAAAAATTATGCGTGAGACCAAGGATGAACTCACTTGATGAAACGGTTGTACGCGGAAGGAACTCTCTGCCGCTTCTCTGAAGCTGCCGGAAACACAGCCAAATCGATCGAGTTAGCAGAACCAACAAGAGATGAGCAAGCTAGCTAGAGTGGAGCTGCGTGTTTTTTTTTTAATTTTTGACGAAGATGGAAATAATAAGAAAACTCACTTCTGTTCACCGACGCTGCGGTCCTGGGCAGCTGCTGCGCCTCCTGCAGTGCATGTTTGGCCGGTGGCGGCGCCATGGACGACATGGCCGACGACGTGGTGTTGTTGCCACCGCACGTGTTGTTGATGCTCGTGACGCCGCTCACGCAAGCGCTCGGCGGTTCAGCACCCGGCAGGCTCGGCGCCTGGAACGACATCGCCTCAGCGTCCTATGTATGTGTGTATATATATAGTTGAAGACATGCATGCGTCATCAACAACAACCACGGCAGCTAGCTATAGCAGGAAACATCTGCAGATACTAGCGACAGATACATATATAGTGGCAGTACAATGCTTACAAGTAGACCGTGCGGGGAGGTTGGGGAGAGAGGCTGGCCGAAGGGTGGTAGCTGGTTATTGGCGGCCGCCGGCAGCAGGAGGGCGCGGAGGTTGACGTAGAGCAGGTTGGAGCAGTGGCCGCACCGCACGGTGACCGTCTGGAACAAGCTGCTGCACGGCACGCCCACCTGCATGCATGCAGCACATGAGCTTCGTCTTCATGGAAGAAACGACGGGCGGCGGCGGATCGGATGGAGGAGCGTGATCAGAGGCGACGCGGGTACGTACCGCGAGGATGGTGTCGCAGTAGCTGCAGTGCACGTAGCAGATCTGCTCCTGCTCCGCCGGCGGAGGCTGCTGCTGGTGCTGGTCCAGGTTGAACGTCTCCTCCGGCGCCGACGACATCATGGCGCCAAAAGAATCAAGAGCCGCGGATCGGATGGGGTGCTTCTTCTGTTGTGTGCAGCTCGAAGCAACCCGGTCCTTGTTGGAGTTGGATGAGGGGGGCGATGGATGGAGCGTGAAGCAGCAGCGTTGGGCAGGAAGCTAAAGGGTTTGGGCAGCGAGTGGATGGGTGTGCACGGGATGACGGGAGGGAGTACGTGTGGGGGGAGGAGGGGACTGGAGGGAGGGAGGTTTATATAGGGGCGTGGCGGCTCTCGGTTCGGTCCCCCCTCTGGGATCGATCATCGATGTGATGGTCGACGACGAGGCGACGGATCGGCGTTGGATTTGACGTGCGCGCGCGGCTCGTCCCCTGACGGATTCGATTGATGGACCTTGCCCGATTCGAGAAAGCATCGGATCTGTTGTTGTTGCCTTCGCCTCCGTCCACCGGCTCTTGAATGATGCTCTTGCTCTCTCGGGAGAGGAGAGACAAAACGGGGCGCGAGGCTGCCTGCCTGCCGCCTTGCCTGATTGATTGCTGTTCGTTCTGCTTGCTTGGGCGGGCCCGGTGGGTGAACGTGAATGGCCACGCCGGCCGCGGGGGCAAATTGGGAAAGGCATCGGGGGGCAGGGCGAGGCCAGGCGCCAGGCGCAGCCGCACAGGCAGCAGCAATGCCGAGACCGTGAGCGTCCACCATCTCTCTGTGGCCTCTGCCGGCCGGACTGTGCCGGCAGCCAGCAGCAGTAGCCGCTAGCGACTGTTTGTCTGAAAAGCGGGCAGGGCCGGAATGAGTGGTGGGGCATTGTGGCGCAGGCGGTGGACAGAGCTAGTGGGCCACCGGCCCGGCCCACCTCTCCGGCCGAGCCGCACCGGCCGGCCTTGATGATGCATGGTCGATGCCGTCTGGTCCTGTCCCGGTGTGTGCGTTTGTGTCGCGATTTCGACACGTTCGGTGCAGGGATAGCTGGTTACAGTGCCACGTATTTTCAGGCACCGATTTACTAACCGCCCATATCGCTGCTGACCTGCTGTATGTTGCGTGCTAAACTTCTATCGCTCGTGGATTTTTTTTTCTTTCTGGATATGCATGCGGTCACCTTCATATCCTGATATCCAGCAACCGAACCTTCGTCATGGACAGTAGTCGAGTTCGTCGGGCATGCATGTTACTTCCAATCCACCGGCTGGTGCGCGTTCGCCGTGCATGGTCAGTATACAAATCTCTCTCTCTCTCTCTTATATATCCTGTTCCATGCGCCCTCTCGCAAATCGGTCCTATCAGAAGAGAAGAGGACAGGGTCGCTACTGTTGATACTTGGTAGGAGTACCACGCGACGCGCGCGAGAGGTCAGGTCCCTTGCGTTCCGCTGCCAAGCGCGCTAGCTATCAGCCTCAGGCCCTCAGCCTTGCTGTTTGTTGCCACTCGCCCCCGCCGTCTGCCCTGAGGCCACCGGCCGCGCCACGGTGCCAGACGGCCGGGCAGGCGATTACATTACAGCTTGGCAAAGCAGGATCTGCAGGGCTACGCATGCAGCTGCCTCTGCGAGAGAATTAATTGCCCCCACGCCGACTAGTACCGTCCTTGCCTTTGCCTGGCCTGGGCGGGGCCGGGGCCGGGGCTGCACTGCAAGCGGCATCTGCATGCATGTACGCGCCTACGCTACGACTACGAGCGCTCCCCTAGCTAGCCTGCGTCGATTCCAGGGCGTGCCCCATCAGCTGGCTAGCTTAGGCTACTTTAGCTCTAGTATCTTTGCAAATTGCAACCCAAACTGCATGCGTGGTCCCCCTTAATAACTACTAGGAACTGTGCCGGCCGTAATTGGTGCTCGAGAAAAACGGCTTGAATGGAGACAAAAAGCAGGTTTAGGCAGGCGCGCGGCAGAGGTAGCTTAGCTTAGCTTAGCTACGACGGTCACAGGCGCCGGGACCGGCCGGCCCAGTACACTTTCGTCGCTTTCCGCTTGGGAGGCGCGGCACGAAAGGCTGCCTCTCAGCTCCGGCGCATGCCGCCATGCCATGGCGGAACGGAATATACCGGCCGGCTGCTTGTGTGCGCTGCACTGCTGTCGTGGCCAGCCGACCGCCCGGTGGCTAGCGCACACAGCTGCACACATTGCAAATGGAAGCGAGCAGCTCCGCATGCATCGCTGGATGGATTGCTGGCGGCCGCGTCGTCGTCATCATATGCATGGATTGGCGTGGCGCCCGGCCGGGCCTGCTTTTTTTTGGTCCAGCCAGCGTTCACTCTTGCAGTCTTGCAGAAGTTGCAGTGTGGGCGCACCTCGAAAACACATTTTCCCCACGAACAGAACTTCATTCATGGATCGAATTAACGGGCGAAAGCGTACGCCGCCGAGCACAGCAATCAAAACCATCTTCACACTGAGCTAGCTAGCTCGTCACGACTCACGCGTGTTCCTTTAATTTCCTCGTCGCGTTTTGCAGTTTGATGCCGAGACGCTGGCACGCTGCGCTATGCATGCGCTACAGCGCTAGGAAAGATAGTATAGTACTCCAGCTATAGCTAGCTACAAACAAGGCTGCTGGATCCTATACGAAGCGTACCTAGAGGCAGGAATTCCCTGTCGCGTAAAATAAAGCGTGCAGTGCACACATTCTGCATGCTACTGTTCTTTTTTCACGTTTCGCGAAAGAAAAGAAAAAAGCGAGCAACAAGCTAAGCACGTCGTATATAGCCGCCGCTCCCATCGATCGAGGCCCGCCTGGCCCTACGGACCTTGACGGATGAATGCAGTGCAGGGGCTAGCTGTGTCCCTGCCATATGCTCGACAGTAGTCCTCGGCGTCGTCGCAGGCTAATCGCAACTTTGACCTGTGTCTAGGCTACATGCGCATCCTCACCACCAAGGTCAACTTAGCGTCCTTGCCCTTCTCATTTGGAACAAAAGTCATACTCTAGAGCGAGCAGGAATATATAGCCACTTCAGTATGCATATTTAATAATAATCTTAGTCTAACACCCTACAATAGCAAAATAAATAGGATCCGAAGTTTACTGAGATAATTTTTTTTCCTATAGTCCTGGTAGTTAAGATAAATAAATATCAATAAAATATTATATGGTCTGCACGACAAAATACATTTATCGATGGGATGAGAACCTATTAAAAAGTTATCAGGGATCAGATCCTAGGGACCACGAGGTACACTTCCGAAATCGCGTTCTAAGACACTCGGCAAAGAATATTTTACACTCGACAAAAAATACTCGGCAAAGAGTTCTTTGCCGAATCCTTTTTTTCGGACACTCGGCAAAGACTTTGCCGAGTGTCAAAAAGCACTCGGCAAATTAAGAATCGGAAAAAAATTCCAAAAAACAGCAAAACATTTTTTAAATTATAGAAACAACTCTCCAACCCTACCTGTCTATTACTATATCCATCGCCCTATCATTTTTCACTATTATTTCAAATCAAATTTACATGTTTTGTAAGTGGTGAGATTCGAACTCGCAACCTCTCTCTCGCGCATACCCTCCTATATTACTACACTACTACATAAATTATGTCTATATTACGATTTCATTCCTCATGTACTATAACAAACCGAGAGTAATTTGATTATTTAGGACAATAAATGAATTCATTTGAAAATGTGACCAACTATAAAGTTGCATATCTTTTTAAGATCTACAAGTTCTATCTTGATAGTTTCTACATCCAAGGCCGTTTACAAAATTTGAATTTCAAATTTGAAAACTCCACACGAATTTTTCAATGATAAGATGATTTCAAATCAAAAAGTTGTCAATTACAAAGTTTCATTACATTTCAAGATCTACAATTTTTATTTTGGTAGTTTTTCCATCCGAGGTAATTTGAAAAATTCAAATTTCAAAATTCAAACATAGTTTTGCAGTTTTTTCTTTCGAGGTTGATTTCATTCCTCAAATGAAAAAGTTGTCAACTACAAAATTCTATAACTTCTCAAGATCTACAAAGTTTATTTTGGTTGTTTGGTCATTTGTTCATCTCACATGATGGTTCTAACAATATGCACAAATTCTATACATCTCTCTCATAGTTTCATAAACTACGAGAGAGATATAGGTTTTATGAATAAATTTATTTTTATTTTGACATATGAAGAAATGTTCAAAATATAAATTGTACATCATGATGAGTTATACAAATTTGTAGTTGAAAACCTTTTCATTTGAATTAATTTACTGCTTTAAAATGTGATTTTTAAATTCTTTGCCTAATGTTGAAAAAAGCACACGACAAAGAGTTATTTGTCGAGTGTTATATTTTTGACACTCGGCAAAGAAACTCTTAGCCGAGTGTCAAAAAAACACTCGGCAAAGAAACTATTTGCCAAGTGTTTTCTTTTACCGAGGGTTTTTTGCGTGACACTCGGCAAAATATTTAGTACTCGACAAAGAGCCAAATTCCGGTAGTGTTAGCATACAGGTGGGGCCAGGTAGTTCATCGCGAGTTAAAGTAAACGCCGCATTAAAATAAATAGGATCCACAGGGATCACGCACGTCAGACTGGTCGCACTGTCATTCCTGCGCACGCCGCATTAACTACGCCGATCGACAGGGTGCAGCGCGAACATTATCCCTCACTCATGATCTACGGATCCTAGGCCTGAGTCCTGCTCATGTCCTATAGACCCTAGGTCCGAGCCCCACCATGACCTACGAGTCCTAGGCCGAAGTCCCCTAACATCCTACGGCCTTGCAAGATGACAAAAGAGAAGAACAGTGGACAGGCTACGAAGGCAGAAGGTCGGTATAGGTAAAGAAGTGGACAAAAATCAGTAATGACGACACCCGGACTTCCCTCGCCGACACAAATCAAGTCCTCCTCGTCATATTCAGAAATACGACAGGAAGACCCACGTGGGAAGGGGAAGAGACACGCGCCAAGTTTTCACTAGGCCAGGTGAAAACCTTCTTTTATGTTACACTCTCTTCTGAGAGAAGCCATCTGTAACTCCCTTGGTCTCGGTCAGCCTTGTTAGGGAGGACACAGGACACAAAGAGATAAACACAGACACGACACATAGAGATAGATACTGGTACAATGATAGAGAGAACCACAACCACAACACAACGCATAGTGTCGGGTACCGTAATTAGGGGTACCCCCAATACTCCTAAGCATGGCTGAAAAACATCTTCAAGACAGACTGTAAAGACTGGTAAGCGCTAGCTCAAAGTTAAAGCCTCATCTACCAAGGGACTGAGAGCACCTAGAGGGGGGGGAATAGGTGATCCTGTAAAAACTTCAAACTTAAGCCACAAAAACTTGTTATGTGTTAGCACGATTATTGCCAAGTGGCTAAGGTGAAGTCTCAACAAAACACAACACCACAAGAGATCAAGACAGAGGTGACACGGTGGTTTATCCCGTGGTTCGGCCAAGCCAATGCTTGCCTACTTCCACGTTGTGGCGTCCCAACGGACGAGGGTTGCAATCAACCCCTCTCAAGCGGTCCAAAGACCCACTTGAATACCACGGTGTTTTGTTGTTCTTTTCACTATCCCGTTTGCAAGGAATCTCCACAAATTGGAGTCTCTTGCCCTTACAAGTATGATCACAAAGAAAGCACAGAGTAAGGGAGGGAAGCAACACACACAAATCCACAACAAAAGCGCACACACACGGCCAAGACTCGAGCTCGAATGGCTATCTCAGAGTTCACACTAGAACAGAGCTCGAATCACTTAGAATCACAAACGAATGCGCAAAGAACTTGTGTGGATGATCAAGAATGCTCAAGAGTTGCTTGTGTGTCTCCTCCATGCGCCTAGGGGCTCCTTTTATAGCCCCAAGGCAGCTAGGAGCCGTTGAGAGCAAATCCGGAAGGCCATCCTTGCCTTCTGTCGTCGGGGGCACCGGACAGTCCGGTGCACACCGGACAGTGTCCGGTGCCCGATTTGTTTCCTTTTCTGGCGCTTCCGACCGTTGGAAGACTGCCGTAGATCTGCGAGCCGTTGGCGCACCGGACAGTCCGGTGCACACCGGACAGTCCGGTGCCGTCTTCCGACCGTTGGCTCGGCCACGTGTCCCGCGCGGATTGCGCGGCCGACCGTTGGTCCTGGCCGACCGTTGGCTCACCGGACAGTCCGGTGCACACCGGACAGTCCGGTGAATTTTAGCCGTACGCCGCCGGCCAAAATCCCGAGAGCAGCCAGTTCGAGTCGAGTCAGTCTGGCGCACCGGACACTGTCCGGTGCACACCGGACAGTCCGGTGCTCCAGACCGAGCTGG
The DNA here is from genome assembly GCA_029449295.1 of Zea luxurians. Lineage (NCBI taxonomy): Eukaryota > Viridiplantae > Streptophyta > Magnoliopsida > Poales > Poaceae > Zea > Zea luxurians. Next base: position 39,062 of record JAOPSE010003080.1, on the reverse strand, counting down.
GACTTGGCTGCACACAGCCAAGTCATTCTCTCCCCTTTTCTCTTTTTCTTCTTTCTGTTTCTAACACTTAGACAAATATGTTAGTCCACAAAACCAATGTACTAAGGCTTAGAAACATACCTTTACTTCATGATTTGCACCTTGTTCATCCATGTACATAAATTCACAATTAAGCACATGTGTTGGCACTCAATCACCAAAATACTTAGAAATGGCCCAAAGGCACATTTCCCTTTCAATCTCCCCCTTTTTGGTGATTTATGCCAACACTACATAAAGCCACTAGAACAAGTGCAAAAACACTTCAAATAATAACTCAAATTATTTTGAATCGATTTTGGCATATATGGATCATCCTTTGCCACCACTTGGTTTGTTTTTGCAAATCACACACAAATCTCTATCTCTAAGTTAAACACACATGTTTAAGCAAAAAGAGAGTCATTCCAAAAGATATTGATCGAAGATTTCAAAAACTCCCCCTTTTTCCCATAATCAATACTTCTCCCCACAAGAAGCCAACTTTTGACAAGAGAGACAACTTAAGAATTTTGACAAATCAAAAACTCTATTCTACTATTTTCAAAATCTCTCAAGTGGTAGCTGATCCATTTATTGCTTTGGCCTTTATTTTCTCCCCCTTTGGCATCAAGCACCAAAACGGGATCAATTGTGGCCCTTTAACCCCATTGCCTCACCAAAATCTTCAATTAAGAGCAAATGGCAATAAGAGTTCATGAGATGGACTTGGAAATAAGTTACCCCTCATCGGAGTGCAGTGGAAGTCTTTCATGGTCCAAGTCCACCTTTTCCCTTTCAATTCTCCTTTGTGACTAACACAAGCAAACTCAAACATATGGTTAGTCTCAAAGGGTCAAGTTGTAACACATCTCCCCCTAAACATGTGCATCACATTGCAACGGACTTGTGAGGTCCAGGGAGTGTTTGTACAACTTGAGCACCATAATAAGCAACAAAATGCAGAATGAACATGATCAAAGGCATGAATACATGTATGCTACAATTCAATCCAAGTTCCGCGAATCTAAGACATTTAGCTCACTACGCAGCCTGCAAAAGGTCTTCTCATCTAAAGGCTTGGTAAAGATATCGGCTAGCTGGTTCTCGGTGCTAACATAAAACACTTCGATATCTCCCTTTTGCTGGTGGTCTCTCAAAAGTGATGCCGGATGTCAATGTGCTTTGTGCGGCTGTGCTCAACAGGATTTTCCGCTATTCGGATAGCACTCTCATTATCACATAGGAGTGGGACTTTGCTCAGATTGTAGCCAAAGTCCCTGAGGGTTTGCCTCATCCAAAGTAGTTGCGCGCAACACTGACCTGCGGCAACGTACTCGGCCTCAGCGGTGGATAGGGCAACGGAGGTTTGTTTTCTTAGAGTTCCAAGACACCAGGGACCTTCCTAAGAATTGGCACGTCCCCGATGTACTCTTCCTATCGACCTTACATCCAGCATAGTCGGAATCTGAGTACCCAATTAAGTCAAAGTTAGACCCCTTTGGATACCAGATCCCGAAGCAAGGCGTAGCGACTAAATATCTAAGAATTCGCTTCACCGCCACCAAGTGACACTCCTTAGGATCGGATTGAAATCTAGCACACATGCATACGCTAAGCATAATATCCGGTCTACTAGCACATAAATAAAGTAAAGACCCTATCATTGACCGGTATGCTTTTTGATCAACGGACTTACCTCCTTTGTTGAGGTCGGTGTGTCCGTCGGTTCCCATCGGAGTCTTTGCGGGCTTGGCGTCCTTCATCCCAAACCGCTTCAGCAGATCTTGCGTGTACTTCGTTTGGGAGATGAAGGTGCCGTCCTTGAGTTGCTTCACTTGGAACCCAAGGAAATAGTTCAACTCGCCCATCATCGACATCTCGAATTTCTGCGTCATCACCCTGCTAAACTCTTCACAAGACTTTTGATTAGTAGAACCAAATATTATGTCATCGACATAAATTTGGCATACAAACAAATCACCATCACATGTCTTTGTAAAAAGAGTTGGATCGGCTTTCCCAACCTTGAAAGCATTAGCAAGTAAAAAATCTCTAAGGCATTCATACCATGCTCTTGGGGCTTGCTTAAGTCCATAGAGCGCCTTAGAGAGCTTACACACGTGGTCAGGGTACCGCTCATCCTCGAAGCCAGGGGGTTGCTCCACGTACACCTCCTCCTTTATTGGCCCGTTGAGGAATGCGCTCTTCACATCCATTTGGTACAACCTGAAAGAATGGTGAGCGGCATATGCTAGCAAGATACGAATAGACTCTAGCCTAGCCACAGGAGCAAAAGTCTCCTCAAAGTCCAAACCTGCGACTTGGGCATAACCTTTTGCCACAAGTCGAGCCTTGTTCCTTGTCACCACCCCGTGCTCGTCCTGTTTGTTGCGGAACACCCACTTGGTTCCCACAACATTTTGCTTGGGACGAGGCACCAGCGTCCAAACTTCATTGCGCTTGAAGTTGTTAAGTTCCTCCTGCATGGCCAACACCCAGTCCGGATCTAGCAAGGCCTCCTCTACCCTGAAAGGCTCAATAGAGGAGACAAAAGAGTAATGTTCACAAAATTAACTAATCGAGATCGAGTAGTTACTCCCTTGCTAATGTCACCCAGAATTTGGTCGACTGGATGATCCCTTTGAATCATCGCTCGAACTTGGGTTGGAGGTGCCGGTTGCGCTTCTTCCTCCATCACTTGATCGTCTTGTGCTCCCCCTTGATCACACGCCTCCTTTTGATGAACCTGTTCATCGTCTTGAGTTGGGGGCTGCACCGTCATTGAGGAAGAAGGTTGATCTCGTTCATCCTGTTCCTGTGGCCGAATGTCTCCAATCGCCATGGTTCGTATAGCGGCCGTCGGAACATCTTCTTCATCTACATCATCACAATCAACAACTTGCTCTCTTGGAGAGCCATTAGTCTCATCAAATACAACGTCGCTAGAGACTTCAACCAAACCCGATGATTTGTTGAAGACCCTATACGCCTTTGTATTTGAATCATAACCTAATAAAAACCCTTCTACAGCTTTGGGAGCAAACTTAGAATTTCTACCCTTCTTCACTAGAATGTAGCACTTGCTCCCAAAAACACGAAAGTAAGATACATTGGGTTTGTTACCGGTTAGTAGCTCATACGAAGTCTTCTTGAGGAGTCGATGAAGGTAGACCCTGTTGATGGCGTGGCAAGCCGTGTTCACGGCTTCCGACCAAAAGCACTCGGGGGTCTTGAACTCTCCAAGCATCGTCCTTGCCATATCGATTAGCGTCCTGTTCTTCCTCTCTACCACACCATTTTGTTGTGGTGTGTAGGGAGCGGAGAACTCGTGCTTGATCCCTTCCTCCTCAAGAAACTCCTCCACTTGAAGGTTCTTGAACTCGGACCCGTTGTCGCTCCTAATCTTCTTCACCTTGAGCTCAAACTCATTTTGAGCTCTCCTGAGGAAGCGCTTGAGGGTGCCTTGGGTTTCAGACTTATCCTGCAAAAAGAACACCCAAGTGAAGCGGGAAAAGTCATCAACAATAACTAAACCATACTTACTTCCTCCTATGCTTAGATAGGCGACGGGTCCGAAGAGGTCCATATGCAGCAGCTCCAGAGGTCTTGATGTGGTCATCACATTCTTGCTGTGATGTGCTCCTCCCACCTGCTTACCTGCTTGACAAGCTGCACAAGGTCTATCTTTTTCGAAATAAACATTTGTTAGACCTATCACGTGTTCTCCCTTTAGAAGCTTGTGGAGGTTCTTCATCCCCACATGTGCTAAGCGGCGATGCCACAGCCAGCCCATGCAAGTCTTAGCCATTAAGCATGCATCTAGACCGGCCTCTTCTTTTGCAAAATCAACTAAATAAAGCTTGCCGTCTAGTACACCCTTAAAAGCTAGTGAACCATCACATCTTCTAAAGACAGACACATCTACATTTGTAAAAAGGCAATTGTATCCCATTTGACATAATTGACTAACAGATAGCAAATTATATCCAAGACTCTCCACTAAGAATACATTTGAGATAGAATGCTCATTAGAAATTGCAATTTTGCCTAACCCTTTTACCTTGCCTTGATTCCCATCACCGAATATAATTGAATCTTGGGAATCCTTATTCTTGACGTAGGAGGTGAACATCTTCTTCTCCCCCGTCATATGGTTTGTGCATCCGCTGTCGATAATCCAGCTTGAACCCCGGATGCATAAACCTGCAAGGCAAATTTAGGCTTGGGTCTTAGGTACCCAACTCATGTTGGGTCCTGCAAGGTTAGCACAAATATCTTTAGGGACCCAAATGCAAGATTTATCTCCCTTGCATCTAGCCCCTAATTTCCTAGCAACAACCTTCTTACCCTTTCTACAAATAGCAAAAGGAGCATTACAAGCATAATAAATGGTAGAAGGTTCATTCACTACTTTCCTAGAAGCATGAATAACATTCTTTCTAGGCACATGAGCAATATTTCTCCTAGGCATATGCGCAACATTTTTCCTACTCATATTTCTATCATGCTTATGAGAGGAACTAGAGGCAAACATGGCATGAGAATCATAAACATGTGAATCAAAATCATTATAAATATTTCTAGCATGTCTCCTATCATGGTATAAGAAAGCATGGTTCTTTTTAGCACTATTAGCCATAGGGGCCTTCCCTTTCTCCTTGACGAAGACGGGAGCCTTATGGCTTGTTAAGTTCTTGGCTTCCCTCTTGAAGCCAAGCCCATCCTTAATTGAGGGGTGTCTACCAACCGTGTAGGCATCCCTTGCAAATTTTATTTTATCAACTTCATTCTTGCTAGTCTTAAGTTGGGCATTAAGACTAGCCACTTCATCATTTAATTTGGAAATTAGAACTAGGTGTTCACTACAAGCATTAACATCAAAATCCTTACACCTAGTACAAATTTCAACATGTTCAACACAAGAATTTGATTTACTAGCTACTTCTAGTTTAGCACTTAAATCAATATTAACACTTCTTAAGGTGGAAATGGTTTCATGACAGGAAGATATTTCACTAGAAAGCATTTCATTTCTTTTCACTTCTAAAGCATATGATTTTTGTGCCTCTACAAACTTATCATGTTCATCATACAATAAATCTTCTTGCTTTTCTAAAAGCCTATCCTTTTCATTCAATGCATCAATCAATTCATTGATTTTATCTATCTTAGATCTATCTAAGCCCTTGAACAAGCAAGAATAATCTATATCATCATCACTAGACTCACTATCACTAGAAGACACATAAGTGGAGTCTTTAGTACTTACCTTCTTCTCTCTTGCCATAAGACAAGTGAGACGCTCGTTGGGGAAGAGAGCCGATTTGTTGAAGGCAGTGGCGGCGAGTCCTTCGTTGTCGGAGTCGGAGGAGGAGCAATCCGAGTCCCACTCCTTTCCTAGATGCACCTCGCCCTTTGCCTTCTTGTATTGCTTCTTCTTCTCTCTTGTGTTCCCCTTTTCCTGGTCACTTTCATTATTGGGACAGTTAGCAATAAAATGACCAAGCTTACCGCATTTGAAGCATGAGCGCTTCCCCTTGGCTTTGGTCTTGCTTGGTTGTCCCTTGTGACCTTTAAGCACCGTCTTGAATCTTTTAATGATGAGAGCCATCTCTTCATCATTAAGGCCAGCCGCCTCAATCTGTGCCACCTTGCTAGGTAGCGCCTCCTTGCTTCGTGTTGCCTTGAGAGCAAGGGGTTGCGGCTCGTTGATCGGACCGTTCAACGCTTCGTCGACGTATCTTGCCTCCTTGATCATCATCCGCCCGCTTACGAATTTTCCAAGCACTTCCTCGGGCGTCATCATCGTGTACCTGGGATTCTCACGAATATTGTTCACGAGATGAGGATCAAGTACGGTAAAGGACCTGAGCATTAGGCGGACGACGTCGTGGTCCGTCCATCGCGTGCTCCCGTAGCTCCTTATCTTGTTGATGAGGGTCTTGAGCCGGTTGTATGTTTGCGTCGGCTCCTCGCCCCTTATCATGGCGAACCGTCCAAGCTCTCCCTCCACCAACTCTATCTTGGTGAGCAAGGTGACGTCGTTCCCCTCATGAGAAATCTTGAGGGTGTCCCAGATCTGCTTGGCATTGTCCAAGCCGCTCACCTTGTGATACTCGTCCCTGCACAAAGAGGCTAGCAACACAGTAGTAGCTTGTGCATTTTTATGAATCTGTTCATTAATAAACATAGGGCTATCCGAGCTATCAAATTTCATTCCACTTTCCACAATCTCCCAAATGCTTGGATGGAGAGAAAACAGGTGAGTACGCATTTTGTGGCTCCAAAATCCGTAATCCTCTCCATCAAAGTGAGGAGGTTTGCCAAGTGGAATGGGAAGCAAATGAGTATTTGAGCTATGCGGAATACGCGAATAATCAAAAGAAAAGTTTGAGTTAACCGTCTTTTGTTTGTAGTCGTTGTGGTCCTCATCCTTTTGGGAAGAAGTAGACTCGTCGCTGTCGTAGTAGACAATCTCCTTGATGCGCCTGGTCTTCTTCTTCTTCTTCCCTTCCTTCCGTCTTTGGCCCGAGCCGGAGTCGGTAGGCCTGTCATCCTTCGGCTCGTTGACGAAGGTCTCCTTCTCTTTATCGTTGATCACTATACCCTTCCCCTTAGGATCCATCTATTCGGGCGGTAAGTCCCTTTGTGAATAGAACGGCTCTGATACCAATTGAGAGCACCTAGAGGGGGGGGGGAATAGGTGATCCTGTAAAAACTTCAAACTTAAGCCACAAAAACTTGTTATGTGTTAGCACGATTATTGCCAAGTGGCTAAGGTGAAGTCTCAACAAAACACAACACCACAAGAGATCAAGACAGAGGTGACACGGTGGTTTATCCCGTGGTTCGGCCAAGCCAATGCTTGCCTACTTCCACGTTGTGGCGTCCCAACGGACGAGGGTTGCAATCAACCCCTCTCAAGCGGTCCAAAGACCCACTTGAATACCATGGTGTTTTGTTGTTCTTTTCACTATCCCGTTTGCAAGGAATCTCCACAAATTGGAGTCTCTTGCCCTTACAAGTATGATCACAAAGAAAGCACAGAGTAAGGGAGGGAAGCAACACACACAAATCCACAACAAAAGCGCACACACACGGCCAAGACTCGAGCTCGAATGGCTATCTCAGAGTTCACACTAGAACAGAGCTCGAATCACTTAGAATCACAAACGAATGCGCAAAGAACTTGTGTGGATGATCAAGAATGCTCAAGAGTTGCTTGTGTGTCTCCTCCATGCGCCTAGGGGCTCCTTTTATAGCCCCAAGGCAGCTAGGAGCCGTTGAGAGCAAATCCGGAAGGCCATCCTTGCCTTCTGTCGTCGGGGGCACCGGACAGTCCGGTGCACACCGGACAGTGTCCGGTGCCCGATTTGTTTCCTTTTCTGGCGCTTCCGACCGTTGGAAGACTGCCGTAGATCTGCGAGCCGTTGGCGCACCGGACAGTCCGGTGCACACCGGACAGTCCGGTGCCGTCTTCCGACCGTTGGCTCGGCCACGTGTCCCGCGCGGATTGCGCGGCCGACCGTTGGTCCTGGCCGACCGTTGGCTCACCGGACAGTCCGGTGCACACCGGACAGTCCGGTGAATTTTAGCCGTACGCCGCCGGCCAAAATCCCGAGAGCAGCCAGTTCGAGTCGAGTCAGTCTGGCGCACCGGACACTGTCCGGTGCACACCGGACAGTCCGGTGCTCCAGACCGAGCTGGGACTTGGCTGCACACAGCCAAGTCATTCTCTCCCCTTTTCTCTTTTTCTTCTTTCTGTTTCTAACACTTAGACAAATATGTTAGTCCACAAAACCAATGTACTAAGGCTTAGAAACATACCTTTACTTCATGATTTGCACCTTGTTCATCCATGTACATAAATTCACAATTAAGCACATGTGTTGGCACTCAATCACCAAAATACTTAGAAATGGCCCAAAGGCACATTTCCCTTTCAGGGACGCGATCTCGTCTCGCCTGAGCCCGGCCAGTAGTCTCGGACGGACGCCTCGTCCGAGGGCCTCCTCAGGCAGTAGGCGCACCCCCGGCTCGCTCGAGGCTAAGCTTGGGCAAACTTTGTCGTATAGCAACCTCGGCCAAATCGCCTTACCACCGACCGTATCGCATGCGCATTTAATGCGAGGATCGCCTAATACCTTATCCTGACACGCGCGCCTCAGTTGGCATGGTCGAAATGACCGCAGTCGCTTCGCCCCTTTACTGATCGTTCTAACAGGAAAAGAACACTATTCACCCTGTTCCGACTACTGTGCCAACCATCAGGGTAAGACTAACAACAGTGAGTCACGGCCTCTCCCGAGCTCAGCCTCGGGCGCAACAGGGATCTCCGCCTCGCCCGACCCCAGGCCTCGGCCTCAGCCTCGGCCTCGAGAGAAGGTCTCCGCCTCGCCCTACCCCAGGCCTCGGCCTCAGCCTCGGCCTCGGGAGAAGGTCTCCGCTTCGCTCGACCCTAGGCCTCGGCCTCAGCCTCAGCCTCGGCCTCGGGAGAAGATCTCTGCCTTGCCCGACCTCGGCCTCGGCCTCAGGAGAAGTCACCACCTCGCCCGACCTCGGCCTTGGACCGACTACGCTACAGGGGATACATCATTACCCTACCTCTAGCTAGCCGCCTCAGGCTACGAAGGAACAAGACGGTGTCACATCTAGATTACTCCGGCAACAGGTAATGATGGTTCCCTGCATGCGTCCATGACGTCGATTGTTCTCACGCTCTCTACGAAGGCAAAGAAACGTCAGTAGGACCCAGGGTCGCACCGCCAGCTACGCTTTTACAGGGCTCAAGCACTTCTCCGTCGGCCACGTTAGCACATAGATACACCCCCGCATGTACAGCTAGACCACCCCCTTGTATCTATAAAAGGGGATGCCCGACACCGCGAGGGCGACAGAGACAGGCTTGCTCAAACATCGAACTCCCCTTCGCAACACTAGACTTCTCAAGAGACCTGGGACCCGTTCCCTCTCTCATGAAGCTTGTAACCCCTACTGCAAGCACCCCGGTGCAAGATAATTGTCGGTGTTTTGACCCCAGGGGTCCCTGGACCGACGAGTAAATTGTCGTTGCGTGTCCCAGCCATATGGGTCAGCGCGAGACGGAGACAAGGGGGGTAAGGGGAACGCGGCCTCGTGTTGTCCTACGCCCAGGGCGGATGTGCTTGCAGTAGGGGGTTACAAGCGTTCGCGAGGGAGAGAGAGAGAGAGAGAGCCTGTGCGTCAGCCCGTCCTCCCGCGCGACCACCTTTTTCTGTACGAGGGCCCTGGACCTTCCTTTTATAGACGTAAGGAGAGGGTCTAGGTGTACAACAGGGGGGTAGCAGTGTGCTAACGTGTCTAGCAGAGGGGAGCCAGAGCCCCACGTACATGCCGACGTGGCTGTCGGAGAGGTGTTGGAGCCCTGTTCATGTGGCGTCGTGGCCGTCGGAGGAGCGCTTGAGCCCTGTAGAAGTACAGATGTCGGGGCTGTCGGATCCTTGCTGACGTCTCCTTGCTTCCGTAGGGGGCTGAGAACTGCCGTCGTCATGGAGCACGCGAGGTGTCATCATTACTTGTTTTACCGGGGCGAACCAGATGGGACGCCAGTCTTGTTCCCCGTAGCCTGAGCTAGCTAGGGGTAGGGTAATGATGTACCCCCCTGCGACGTGGTCGGTCCGAGCCCAAGGTCGGGCGAGGCGGTGGCTCCTCCGAGGTTGAGGCCGAGTCCGAGCCCTAGGGTCGGGCGAGGCGGAGACCGTCGTCCGAGGTCGAGGTTGAGTCCGAGCCCTGGGGTCGGGCGAGGCGGAGACCGTCGTCCGTGGTCGAGGTTGAGTCCGAGCCCTGGGGTCGGGCGAGGCAGAGACTGTCTTCTGGAGGCGAGGTCGAGTCCGAGCCCTGGGGTCGGGCGATGCGGAGACTGTCTTCCGGAGGCGAGGTCGAGTCCGAGCCCTGGAGTCGGGCGAGGCGAAGACCGTCGTCCGAGGCGAGGTCGAGTCCGAGCCCTGGGGTCGGGCGAGGCGGAGATTCCTATGGCGCCCGAGGCTGGACTTGGCTGCTGTCAGCCTCACCCTGGCAGGTGGCACAGCAGTCGGAGCAGCGCAGGCGGCGCTGTTTTCCTGTCAGGTCAGTCAGTGGAGGGGCGAAGTGACTGCGGTCACTTCGGCCTTGTCGACTGGAGAGCGTGCGTCAGGATAAGGTGTCAAGCGATCCTTGCATTGAATGCTCCTGTGATACGGTCGGTTGGCGTGGCGATCTGGTCAAGGTTGCTTCTCCGTGAAGCCTTCCCGAGCTAGGCCTCGGGCGAGTCAAAGGTGCGCCCGTTGCTTGAGGAGACCCTCAGGCGAGGCTTGAATCTGCCTTGGTCTACTATTCCTGCCCGAGGCTGGGCTCGAGCGAGGTGAGATCGTGTCCCTTGAGTGGACGGAGCCTTGACCTGAATTGCGCCCATCAGGCCTTTGCAGCTTTGTGCTCATGGGGGTCACCAGCTGAGATCAGGAGTCTTGGGGGTACCCCTAATTACGGTCCCCGACAGTAGCCCCCGAGCCTCAAAGGGAGTGTGGGTACTCGCTTGGAGGCTTTGTCACACTTTTTTGCAAGGGGACCGGCCCTTTTCGGTTGCATTTCGTTCCGGTGGGTGCGCGCGAGCGCACCCGCCGGGTGTAGCCCCTGAGGCCTCGGAGGAGTGGTTTGACTCCTTCGAGGTCTTAATGCCTTTCGTGATGCCTCAGCCGGTCTGGTCGTTCCCTCATGCAAACTGGTCGTTGCCCGGGTGCATAGTCAGGTTCCGAGTTCTCAGGCTGGTATGTTGACGCTGTCAATGGGTTGGACGAAGCCGGGTTTGCGAGAGCAGCCCTTGAGCCTCTGCACAGGGCGAGAGGACAGTCAAGGACTGACTCGGCTTTTTTCATACGCCCCTTCGTCGCCTTTCCGCAAGGAGGAGGGGGGGAAGCGCCATGTTGCCCTCGGAGGGCGCCGAACATGGTGTCTCCGGTGAGTTGCTAACGGGTGATCCGAGTGGACGCCCGTGCCCTGTTCGATAAGGGTCGGCTAGTGGCCCAGAGGCGTGGTCCAAAAGTACCTGCAGGTGATTTGCCGGACCCTATCCCATTCGGTAGGGTCCGAGGGCTCGATGCCTCCCTCTGATGGGATTCTGTTACAAAATCGCTCCTGCTGGTCTCGGAAATGTCCTAGGGTACCTCGGGAGCATAGCCCGAGCCTTGGTTATGTATCGAACGTACCCAGAGTCATCCCTCACTCTGCGTGTTCTGGGGCAGCTGTCGAACCCTTCGAGAGGCTAGCCTGCGAACCCCTGATCAGTAGTGGGCGCAGAGCCCGAGTGGCCTGAGGAGGCTGTTGAACCCTTCTGAGGGGCCAGCCTTCGAACCTCTGACCAGTAGTGGGCGTGGAGCCCGAGTGCTCTGAGGCGGCTGTCGAACCCTTCCGAGGGGCCAGCCTTCGAACCTCTGATCAGTAGGAGGGCTCGGGGCCCGCTTCCTTCGCGGAGAAGGATCCCTTTCGGAGTATCCCCTATCCTGGTCCCTATTAGCAAGAGAGAGAAATGGGAAGCAGAAAAGGATACGAAATTGAACGTCGTGGCGTACCTTTTTTGACACGATCATTATGGCAGAGGTGAAGCGTTGCCCGCTTCGCCTGCCAAAGGTGTCGCCTACCCTGCCGTAGAGTTAATGCGGCGGGACGAGTGGTTCGCGGGGCAGCCGTTGTGCATGCGCGAGCCGTTCGAAGAACGGAACACGGGCGCGTCATCTTCATGCCGTGGGAGAGGGCTCTCTCGCTGTTCCAGGAGAGGACGTGAGCCTGCAGACGATTTGACCGCCGCTTTCGCTCGCCTGCTGCCGCCATTACTGTCGGCCCACTTCTGGCCATATCGACCGTCGCGCCCTCTCCCGCGGCTGACTGACCCATGACAGGCGTGCCTGGTTGGCACTACTGGGCCGTGCGCAGGGTTGCCTCGAGTCGCGGCACCGATTCCGCGGTCGAGGATGCGCGGCACTGGCGCAAGTGGCGGTGCAGTTTCTCGCACGTAGTAACCGGCGCGCCGGTTACATGACGTGTGGGCCTGGGCCTCCATGCTGGACGCGTTGAAGTCGAAAGGGTGCGCCCCCTTGGTGCAGTTGTATGCCGTCTGCATGGCGGTCCGCCCTTTCACCCGCTGGTTTGGGCGAAGACGGAGGAATGCTTGTAACCGCTGGGCGGTTACATGCTTCGCGCGCGGCGGTTTGGCTTCTTCTGTCCTGGGCCAGCTTGCATGTCGTGTGGGGCCCAGCCCCCGTGTCGTAGGGGGAGGACCTTAGAGCGTGTTGGTGAAGACTCAGTCCGCGATGGCTGAGGACGCAAGTGGGGAGAGTCGCCTTTAAAAAGGGATCGACCTCCTGGGTGGTAGCCATGCCTTCGCACTTTCCTCATGCGTCGCGTCCTTCTGCCTTCCGAGCCCCCGGATGGGGAGCGCCCGCGTTGTCTTTTGTCTTGTCGTGGAAAGAGCGCAACCTCGTGGAGGTTGGTACCTTTCAGCCATCGCTCGGCTTTAAGGATTTTCGTCAGACAGCCCGGCTGCATCCCCTCACCGATGGTCACCCAAGACGGTGACCATCAGTTTGATGGTGGGGAGAAGCAAGCCGGGCTGCGGCCTCTGCCTCGCCCTCAACTGGGGAGGAGGGCGAGCTGAGGCGGAGCTTGCCTGCGCGTGGGCTAGCGTCCCGCTTCCTCCTCTAGCTTCTGGGGGTGGAAACCATCCTCCATCTCTGCGGAGGAGGCGTCCTCCAGCCATGCCGGGGAATGCGGACTGCTGCTGCCCAGCCAGGGTGCAGCATTCCGTCCTCTGTCCGGGCGATGGTGTCCAGCCGCACCGGGGGGTCTCACAACACGTCGTACGCCGCGAGCGCGGTACTCATGTTCTAGGACGGTCCCACTCTCGTTCTCGTGGCGAGGACGAGAGTGAGGACCTGACGGTGCGCTTTGGGGCGGCCGGCGCCCGCTGGTGCGGTGTTGGTGGACAGGTGGACGCGACCGTCGGTGCTGAGGTGGTGGCAGCTGGAGAAGTCCTCATCGCCGACGAGATCGCCGGCGCCATCTGCGCTCTGGGCCTCCGGCTCTTTGGCCTTGATAGCTTGTCCTCGCCCCTCGAGTGGAGACGTGGGCGAGGGCCTTGTCGTAGCAGCGTCTGCCCTGAGGTCATCGCTGCTGCTGTTTGGCCGCCCGGAGCGGAGGTCGTTGTCGCTGTTGCAGAGTGGGCGGCGGTGAGCCGCTTGGAGTTCGTCGTCCCGCGGGTCTCCTGGTATGGAGGTTGTTTATACCCGCGGGAACGGAACCGGAGTCCCATTTGTGATGGCACCTTGAGTGCTGGCGTATGTTCATTGCGGCTGTGGGGGCCTGAACATCTGTGTATTTGGGTGTAAAGCCATGTTTCTTCCCCATTTCGAGTACCAGGACTCGCCTGTCGGCTAGCTAGACCGCTTAACCAAGTGTGAGTTGCCCTGTGCGGAAGGTGACGAGTGAGGTATCCGTATCCCGGAGGTGTAGGAGTCCCTCGGCTCGGTTGGCCTTGCCGCTCAAGGCTTCTCTTGCTCAGTGAAGGAACCCTCGGCTGCTCTGCGATGAGCCGAAGCCGGAGGCAGCGGTGTCAGCATGGACAGAGGCGGAGTTGGCTGGAGAAGAAACTTCATCGGCCCAGGAGTAGGGGACTTCCCAGGTCGAGGAGGCATTGCAGTGGCGGCTGGGACCTGGCCAGGTCGTCCACTGGCGGGACCAACCCTGGAGTCGGGCTGCCGAGGCCATGAGCCGGGCTGGTGTCCTCGGGGGACAGCTGGCTGAGGCTTCGGAGCGGCCGGTCCGGCCGTCTGCTTGGGCCGGGTTCCTGGAGGAGACCCTGGCGGCGATGGCCCAGGCGCGGTGCTGACATCTTCCTTTGAGGTGGAGATCCTCCGACCATGTTGCTGTCCAAGGCCGGGTCGGGTTTCGCCGAAGGTGGATTCGATGCCGAGGGTGCTTCTGCTCCGCCTACTGACGTCTGAACCTACAGGAACAGTTTGTCTGTAGTGTGCGTATGTTTTTTGCGGCCGCCGAGGCCCAAACATATCGTCGTCGTGTTGTAAAGCTGCGTTTCTTTTCCTCTTGTTTTGAGTATCAGGACTTGTTCGTCGGTAACAGAATTGTTTATCCGAGCGTGAGTTACTTATCGCAGAAGGTGATGAGTGAGGTATCCATATCCCGGAGGCGTAGGAGTCCCTCGGCTTGGTCGGCATTGCCGCTTACGTGTACTCTTACTCGTCCGTAGGATTCTGTTATCGATATAGTCGAGATGGCACGAAAAATCGTTTCGGCCAAAAAATTTTCGAGCGCTAAGACTTGTTCGGACAGCGGAATCACTTATCCGAGCGTGAGTTACTTATCGCAGAAGGTGATGAGTGAGGTATCCCTATCCCGGAGGCGTAGGAGTCCCTCGGCTCGGTCGGCCTTGCCGCTTACATGTACTCCGTCGTTTTCAGGATTCCACTATCGAAGTAGTCGAAAAGCACAAAAGATGTTTTGGTAGAAAGACTTTTTCCGAGGAAAATTTTGACGCAGAGGGGTTCCCCCCTTCTAGCCCCCGAGGGAGGGTCGGGCTTTGCCGAGGCAAGGTTGACCCTTCCTTGATGGTTAGACTTTATTTGCGTATGTGAACGAGGTATATGAACGACTTGAAAACATCTTAAGGGTAGAAGCGACGTAGCTGTCGGATGTTCCAAGCGTTGCTGTAGACCTTGCCTTGACTGTTGGCCAGCTTGTATGTTCCGGGCTTCAGGATCTTGGCGATGATGAACAGCCCTTCCCAGGGAGGCGTGAGCTTATGGCGCCCTCGGGTCTTGTCGTAGCCGAAGCACCAAGTCGCCCACCTGGAGGTCTCGGGACCGAACCCCTCGGGCGTGGTAGCGTCGCAGAGACTGCTGATACCACGCCGAGTGTAGTAAGGCCATGTCCCGAGCCTTTTCCAGCTGGTCCAATGAGTCTTCTCGGTTTGTCTGGTTGCTTCGGGCGTCGTATGCCCTCGTCCTCGGGGAGCCGTATTCTAAGTCCGTGGGCAAGATAGCCTCGGCCCCATAGACTAGAAAAAAATGGCGTGAAGCCCGTGGCTCGGCTTGGCGTCGTCCTCAGACTCCAGACCACCGAGGGGAGTTCCTTCATCCACCGCCTGCCAAACTTGTTGAGGTCGTTGTAGATCCTCGGCTTGAGTCCCTGCAGAATCATGCCGTTGGCATGCTCTACCTGCCCATTCCTCATGGGGTGAGCTACGGCGGCCCAGTCCACCCAGATGTGGTGGTCCTCGCAGAAGTCCAGGAACTTCCTGCCGGTGAACTGGGTGCCGTTGTCGGTGATGATGGAGTTTGGGACCCCGAAGCGATGGATGATGTTGGTGAAGAATGCCACCGCCTGTTCGCACCTGATGCTGTTCAGGGGCCGGACCTCGATCCACTTGGGGAATTAGTCGATGGCGACCAGCAGGTGCGTGAAGCCCCCGGGTGCCTTCTGCAAGGGATCGACGAGGTCCAGACCCCACACAGCAAATGACCAGGTGATGGGTATAGTTTGCAAGGCCTGAGCGGGCAGGTGCGTCTGCCTTGCATAGAATTGACACCCTTGGCAGGTGCGTACAATCCTAGTGGCGTCGGCCACCGCGGTTGGCCAGTAGAAACCTTGTCAGAAGGCGTTTCCAACGAGGGCTCGAGGCGCTGCGTGGTGACCACAAGCCCCCGAGTGTATTTCTTGCAATAGCTCATGTCCTTCGGCGATGGATATGCATCGCTGGAGGATGCCTGAGGGGCTGCGGTGGTAGAGCTCCTTTCCGTCACCCAGCAAGACGAACGACTTGGCACGCCGCGCCAGTCGCCGAGCTTCGGCTCTGTCGAGGGGTAGCTCTCCTCGGTGGAGATATTGCAGGTATGGGGTCTGCCAGTTTCGATTAGGCGTGGCCCTATTCCGCTCTTCCTCGACGCGCAGTGCCTCACCCTCGGGGGTCGAGGGTGCCTCGAGCGGGGCCAAGGCTGCCCCGGGCTGAGCTGAGGGCGCCTCGGGTCGGGCGTGTCGTCGGTCTTGACGGAGGGTTGATGTAGGTCTCGGGAGAAGACGTCCGGAGAAACCGTTGTCCGCCCCGAGGCTATCTTAGCCAGCTCGTCTGCAGTCTCGTTGTATCATCGAGCGACGTGGTTGAGCTCGAGCCTGTAGAACTTGTCCTCTAGGCGCCGAACCTCATCGCAGTAGGCTTCCATCTTCGGGTCGCGGCAGTGGGAGTTCTTCATGACTTGGTCGATGACAAGCTGCGAGTCGCCACGAGCATCGAGACACCGGACCCCTAGCTCGATGGCGATGCGCAACCCGTAAACCAGAGCCTCGTACTCGACCACGTTGTTGGACGCCGGGAAATGGAGGTGCAACACGTAGCGGAGGTGCTTCCCAAGGGGTGAGATGAAGAGCAGGCCCACGCCCGCTCCTGTCTTCATCAGCGACCCATCGAAATACATGGTCCAGAGTTCCGGTTGGATCGGAGCTGCTGGAAGCTGGGTGTCGACCCATTCAGCCACAAAGTCCGCCAAGACTTGGGACTTGATGGCCTTCCGAGGGGCGAACGAGATTGTCTCGCCCATGATCTCCACTGCCCACTTTGCAACCCTACCCGAGGCCTCTCCGCACTGGATGATCTCCCCCAGGGGGAAGGATGTAACACCCCTGATGTTACTATAACTAAAACTTGAGCATGACATCATAAGCATTGGCATTGCATATGTTTGACACACCTAGAGTGCATTCACTAGGCAAAAATTTCAAACAAGTTGTATTGTTTTAATGTTTCACAAATAGGACCCTGGTTAAAGGACTTAACCCTAAATAGTGATTAAAGGGGTAAAACTTAACCTAAGTTGAGAAAACCTAAAAGCTTTAGGGTAAAAGTCATAAAATGACACCCACAACAAAGTTGAGTTCCTTTTATACCCCTGGGATACCAGGAACCCTAATCAAAACCCTGGAAAACCCTAAAACCAAACCCTAGGGGCCTATGTGCAAAATTAGCCCACTTTTGGGCTAAAGTGCAAAAACCAAGCCAAATAAGTATTTTAAGCCAATTGGTTCACAAATATGTGGATTTGAAAGCCAAACCCTAAGTTTTGGACTTAAATGCAAAATGGACCTCATTGGAGTTTTACTCTAAGTCTGAAAATCAGAGAATGGGCTCAACTTTGGGGCTTTGTAACTTACAAAGTATAGGGTTTTTGCCCTAGGGCATCACATCAAAGTTGTAGAGCAATGAAAGGAGAGCAATTTTGCTTAAGGATGCAAGCCATGATCTTGTGAGAAAAAGGGAGATAATCATGCTAGAACTTTGGCTGTCAGGCTGTTTTGATCTGAAGTTCAGATTAGCAGAGGACTGACATCAACTTCCAGCTCAAATCTAAGCAGGATCCAGTGCTCAACTCAGCTTGATCCCTATAATCGAATTATAGCTGGTTAGTAGCTCTTCAACTTTTCTATAGATCACTTGATAAGTTGCCATTTAAAATTAAGAGAAAACGTGACCTAAACTTGCTCTGTCAGTCCAATAGAATGATCATCGCCATGGTACAGTGACTGGTATACTGAAGAAGATCCTATCCTTGCTCGTCGCCGGTAGCCGTCGCCGTTGATCGCTGCTCGTCATGATTCGTGCTCAGTGGTCATCGGTTAAGCGTAGCTCGGTAAAGAACCTTGCCGCCGGTGAGCTGTAAGCCACTCCGGCCAGCTGTAGTGCTTTTCTCCCCCTTGCTCTCCGCTCGGGGATAAGGATTTCACCGCCGTTGAGCCATCACCGGCGTCCGCCGTGTGGCTCTACCTTTACACCTTGTCGCCGTGACTCTTCGGGGCAGTCCCATCGTCACCGGAGTAACTGCCACGACTGTGGACACGAATCCACCGCGCCCATGGTCTTCTTCCCCTCCGACCACCGCGTGTCTCGTCCGAAATTCACTGGCCACCGCCTTGTCCTCCTATAAATTGAGCCTGCGACCAGCTCCGTAGGATCATCAGCTAACCAGCCACCGCCAATTAGCCACCATCGTTCGCCTGAGCTCGAGAATTTCGCGTTCGCCCCAAACCCGATTTCCGCCACCGTGAAGTCGAGCTCACCGTCGCCAGCCCCTTTCCGGTCAGTCCCCGTCCCCTGCTTTCTTGTTTAAGCACTTACGTAGCTCCGTGATGCTTATCAAATCATCAATTTGAACTGAGTGACCACCCATCACCGGGAACGCGTGGTTCTTGGGTTCGTCCGCGCGGTTACCGTGGCCAGACCAAATTAGCTCGTCATTTTTGAAATTAACTTAGGGGAAATGATCAGTGGGGGTTTAATCCGGTGTATGTCGCTCGGGAGCGCCGGTCATGGCCCCGTTCGGCCGGTCTGATTGCTCGCCGGAGCGCGGCGGTGCGCGAGCGCCGTCGGGGACTTCCAGTTGCGAATTGATAGAAACGCAGGGGCCTTTTTGTAATGGTCAGTGACTTGGTTACACAGTGAAATGATCTGTTCTCAGTTACCCAGAAGCGCGAGGGTGGTACTGCAAAGCCGCCATCGCGCGCGGGCGCGGGCGCACTTCTGCTGTAGTTGGGGCCGACTTGGGCTGGTTTCGGCCCAAGTCTGTTCATTGTTTTCTTTTTTCTATTTCTAGCAAACTTTAGAAATCTGTAGAAAATTATAGAAAAATCCTAAAAATATGAGACCAATTTTCCTAGGTTCCTTATTTTCCCTAGAATTTAATAAAAATAGTTTCATGATTTTTAGGATAAATAAGGAATTTTAGGGCATTTAAAATAGCTTAAAGAAGTAATTCTGGATTTTTAAAAGATAAATGGTAATCCCAAAAATGCTCAAAATTTTTATGGGCACTTAAACCAATATTTAGAAGCCTTGGGTAAAATTTGGGTTGATTTGGACCTTGTTTGATCACTAAACCCAAAACCAACCCCCCCTGCCCTATGAACTCCTTTACTGACTCCGGAAACCCTAAGTTCCCGGAACTCCGTGAAGGAAAGTTGTATTCAAGACATCAATAATAAGTTTATATTATCTTTGCATCCTCATGAGCACCCCATGGCATCCATTCTTATGCATATATATGGTTATGTTAGAACACGAAGAAGAAGAAGAAGTCACTGAAGAGGGAACTCCACCAACCTCAGATCCGCAAGCAGGCAACTGCTTTTATTTCGATATTTGTGGATCCGAGCAGGACTCACCTGATAACAAAGGCAAGCCCCGGTGCATTTGCCACCTCCCTTGATGTTTTTAAAATCTTTCTCACTTGCTTGCTGCATTAGGTGATAGGAATTGATTGATTAAACAATTCCTGCATTACCTTCCTTGATCTTGATTACCCTCCTTGAAACCCTGTTTTTACAAAAAGGTTTTACTATGCTTAGTATTGCTTTAGAAAAACAAAAGGATTTGTTTTACAAAAGATGTTTGGCAAAGTGGGAGGGATGTTTTCGAAAATAAAACTTGATGGTGAATCCATTATGGCCATGATGGATTCAACATCGGAAAAGATGTACCTCTGTCAGGTACCAAGTTTTTGGGTTAAAAAGATTAAGCCAAGACCGGGCGGGTGACTTGCACGAGAAAGAGAGTCTCGGTGTAGTGTCTCCGTCTGAGTCGATTAAGGACCGTCTCGATGTAGGCTTGATGATCGAGAACCCTTTAGCTGGTCACATGCCTCGTCATGGGTAAGCCTTGCCTCGGGCAGACTAAGGCCGGAATAAGATAACACGAAATGGGAGTGGAGCGGTGGCGAGAGTAGCGTGTACCCTCCGTGGCAAGAGGCTGGACGGTGGTGTATCTGTGCTCTCGGTTTGCGTGAACCTGATCCAGTCTTAAGAACCCCGGTGGCGGGTTGACATATGCAAGGGTTAAGTGCTACATATGTCGTGTGATTGGAGATCCTTAGCTGAGTATAATCGATTCGGATCGCCGTACCTTCGCGGTTATGAAGACTTGGTCACTGACCTACACGTAGCATTCCACTAAAGATGATGGGTTTTTGTTAAGAAACTGGCTAGTGCAGGACCAGTGATTGAACTAGGGTAGAAAGAACTCTAGTGCAGGTAATTTTACTTAACTTGACAAATAAAATTGGATTTTTAAGGATCCACTTTAGTAAGCATTTCTGCAAAACAGAGTCTTTGATTATTGAGAAGCCTTACCTTGACTCCCTAAAAGCCAGCATACCCTTGAGAGTCTTTTCCTTAGTCGGGTAAGTCTTGCTGAGTAATTCCATACTCAGGGTTTATCCCTTCGTTGTTTTTAGGTGAGGAAGTAGCAGACTTTTGCTGCTTCTGTGCCAGGGTGGTTCCCAAAGAAGAAAAACAAGACTGAAGTGCGGGATGACTCGGTCCTCCACATAGGATCTTTTGCTTATAACTTTTCGGGAGATGTTTGTGCCTCCCTTGGTGTGTATAATATTACTACTCTGCACTCACTTTTAGTCTGGTCTGTAATAAAATAACTCGAGCTTGCTTTTGAAATAAATGTAAGTTTATGTAATTCGCTTCCGCATTTTCTTTATCTCCGATGATCTGTAATGTCTGCAAGACGGGTGAAACGTTCCTGGTGAGGTAAGGAAAGATACCGAACTTATCAAGTAGTTCAGGGGCACCTACAGGGTTGTCTGAAGTCCGTTGGGCAAGGACAACTGTAGGTGGGCCTAATTACTTGGGAGGTTCCGTCACAGCTGGTATCGGAGCGTAGCCCTTCTTTGCAGATATTATGAGGCATCTTCAAAAGGATTTTCAAAAGTCTTACCTAAAAACTCTTTTCTTTTCTTACCTAAGTACTCTGAAGAGTTTATCTTAAAGACCAGATAGGAAGAGTGCAATGTATAGAAGGTTGAATCAACTAAGGTGGATTCTGTACTTATTCATGCATCATGCTAAGAATTATGCTAATTTTCCCCCTTAGAAAGATGCCGCCACGCACAAGGCTAACGGCACGTAAGTCAACGGGACCAATTGGAGTACCCCGGCATCAACTAGCCCCTCGACACGAAAGCAGTAGCAGCGGAAGTAATGACCCCATAGGAGACCTGGAAGCTGAAGTAAGTCGACTTCAAGCAACGCTGCAACACAGGACCAATATTTGGATCGCAGACAGAGATAGAATCAATGAACTAAGAAGGGACATCCGTCACCTGCAGGATCAGCTGGCTGATCGAGACTTAGCACTTGACTGGGCAGTACAGTCTCATATGTTGGCATGTGCTAAGGAAGCAAGGGCTCAGGCCTGAATTAAAGAACTTAGCTCAGCTGTCGACAACCTGCAGGTCTACTGCAATACATTGCATGAGGAAGTCCATGTACTATACTCACAATTACACCCTAGTGAGCCTGCACACTCTGCTGAGGCGGAAGCCGGACCCTCTCACGTTGCGGGACGTGCGCTGGGTGGGGAGTTAGACCTTTTTGAACCCCCTCCTTTGAGGTTGGTTGACGTCTGGACTCCCACACCTGACAATGAGGCCGCCAAAAGTAACGGAAAGCAGGGCTAATGGTGTAATAAAAGTAGAGTAGTGTATTGTAGGGTGTACTGTTGTATAATAGGTTGAACTTTTGTAAAATGGGTAATGTATCCTGTTATGTAGTATCGAGTCTGTATCATTACTCTTTATAGTAATGTAAAATGGAAGGTTTTCTTTGGCACATTATGTTTATTCAAATGTTTTGCCTCAGATGCCGACCAGGACTCGTGGACAGGACGCAGCCAAAACTTCTGGGGGTCGGGATGTCACCCCAAATCCACCTCCGGTTCCACCCACGCTAGCCGAGGCAATTGCTGCCTTGGTGAATGCCACCGCCGACAATACCCGCTTCCTTAGGGAAATGGCGGGTCAGCAGCAGTTCCAGCAACAAGCAGGAAGGGGTTTTCAGCAAGGCCCCCGTGAAACTACCTATTTGGACTTCTCCGAAACTCGTCCACCTCTATTCACCAAAGCAGAAGATCCGCTCGAAGCTGACGAGTGGATACGAGTTATTGAACAGAAGTTTGGTCTTCTTCGTTGTTCTGAAACGCAGAAGCCATTGTTCGCGGCGCAGCAGCTCCGTGGCCCTGCCAGTACTTGGTGGGGAAACTTTGTGGCTATCCAACCTGACAACCATCAAATCACCTGGGAAGAATTTAAAGCAGCCTTCCGTGAGCACTACATACCTGAAGGAGTGCTGCATATGAAACAAGAGGAATTCATGAAATTGAAACAAGGAGGAGACACCATCAATCAGTACCTTAACAAGTTTAGTCACCTGTCGCAGTATGCTATTGATCAGGTGAATACTGATTTGAAGAAAAGGAACTGTTTTATGAGAGGTCTAAATGATCGGTTGCAGCGAAAAATGGCCACATGTATTGATCTCACATATGGAAAGGCTATCAGTACAGCCTTATCTGTGGAGGCAAAATATGCAAGTTCTGGGAAGAATAAGGGATTCAGTGGTGAGAGGCCTAATCAGGGCCAGGCGAAGAGGCAACGGTTCGTCATCCGGCCTTCTAGCCAAAACCATACTTTTTCTCATCCACCAGCGTTCCCTTTCAAACAACCCATTATTATCCGCCCCAACAATACCTCCACTTCCCCAAATCAGCCGGGTGCCCCAGGCACTCGATTCCCTGCCTTGCCCAGCTCTTCAACTGGGTGTTTCAACTGCGGCAAGTCGGGACATTTTATCAAGGACTGCCCGTACCCCAAGCAAAATCAATCCCATGCTCAGCAAGGAACTGGGAAGTCTGCTCAGCCCAAGGGAAATGCTGTGGGGGAAAATACCAAGAAAACGGGGCGTGTATACTACACTCAGGTGGCCACTACACCGGAGGGAGAGCCGGTGATGATGGGTACGTTTCCCGTGGCCAGTCACCCTGCAATTATTCTTTTTGATTCTGGTGCTTCGCATACCTTCATTAGCAAGAAATTTGTGGAGCAACATCACATTGCATGTCATGAATCAAAGGAGGGATTTAAAATTCACTCACCTGGGGGACACATTTTTACTAGAGAAGTGGCCTATGAAGTGCCAGTAACAATGGCCGGACGGAACTTTCCTGCTAACATGATTGTTCTGAAAGGCCAGGATATAGATGTAATTTTGGGTATGAATTGGTTAACCCAACACAAGGCAATTCTCAACACTGAACTCAGAACCATCAGGTTGAGCTATAATCAAGAAGAAATTCTTTTGTCTCTCCCCAAAACCAATCTAGCCAAAGCTTCTGGTAGAATATTTGAAGCCATTGTACCGGAGATCAAGAACATTCCGGTAGTATGTGAGTTTCCAGATGTATTTCCGGAAGATTTGCCTGGACTGCCCCGAAAGAGATGTAGAATTTGTAATTGAGTTAAAGCCCGGTACGGCTCCCATCTCCCGAAGATCGTACCGTATGCCCCCTAATGAGTTGGCAGAATTGAAGATTCAATTACAAGATCTGCTGAATAAGGGATTCATCCGGCCAAGCTCGTCCCCATGGGGTTGTCCCGCCATTTTTGTTAAGAAGAAGGATCAAACCTTGCGCATGTGCGTGGACTATCGGCCCCTGAATGAGGTCACCATTAAGAATAAGTACCCTCTTCCAAGGATCGACATCTTATTTGATCAACTGACTGGGGCGAGGGTATTTTCAAAAATTGATCTCAGGTCGGGCTATCATCAAATCCGTATTCGGCCCGAGGATATACCGAAGACCGCATTTACTACGCGGTATGGATTGTTTGAATACTTGGTAATGTCTTTTGGGCTCACAAATGCTCCTGCCCACTTCACCTATTTGATGAACTCGGTATTCATGCCCGAGTTGGACAAGTTCGTGGTGGTCTTCATCGACGATATTTTGATATACTCTAAAAATGAAGAGGAGCATGCTCAGCATCTACGGATTGTATTGACGCGCCTGAGGGAACATCAGCTATATGCCAAGTTCAGCAAGTGCGCATTCTGGCTGGAGGAAATTCAATTTTGGGGCACGTGTTATCAGCTAAAGGAATTGCGGTAGATCCTAGCAAGGTCAAAGATATTCTGGAATGGAAACCCCCAACAACTGTTCACCAAGTCCGGAGTTTTCTTGGACTAGCGGGATATTATCGTAGATTCATACCAGATTTTTCTAAGCTTGTGAAGCCAATCACAAGTTTGTTAAAGAATGACATTAAATTCAATTGGTCTTCTAAGTGTAATGAAGCCTTTGAGCAATTAAAGACATTATTAACCACTGCTCCGGTATTGGCTCAACCGGACATCACTAAGCCTTTTGATGTATATTGTGATGCATCTGGCAGTGGGCTCGGCTGTGTACTGATGCAAGAAGGCCGAGTAATTGCATATGCTTCAAGGCAGTTACGCCGACATAAGGAACATTATCCAACTCATGATCTGGAGTTAGCTGCGGTGGTTCATGCCCTGAAAATATGGCGTCACTATCTGCTGGGAAATATCTGTCATATATATACAGATCATAAAAGTTTGAAGTACATCTTTACCCAGTCAGAGTTAAATATGAGGCAAAGACGATGGCTTGAGCTCATTAAAGACTATGAACTAGAGATCCATTATCACCCAGGCAAGGCTAATGTGGTGGCAGATGCATTGAGTCGTAAGACTTCCTGCCACTGTCTTATGGCAAAGACCTCCGAGAACACTTTATGTCAAGAAATGGAGAAGCTAAACCTGGGGATAATCCAGCATGGGACTCTAAATCAGCTAAGGCTTGAGTCAATCATTCTGCAGAAGATAATTGATGCTCAAAAGGATAATCTGGGTATGAAGCACATACGAGAGAAGATAAGGGCTGGAACAGCCAAATGTTTCAAGGAAGATGATCAAGGTGTGTTATGGTTTAACAACCGCATAGTAGTGCCAAAGAATGAAGAACTCCGCCAGCAAATCTTAGATGAAGCGCATCTTAGTCGCTATTCTATTCATCCGGGAAGCACTAAGATGTATCATGATCTTAAACAGCATTACTGGTGGACCAAGATGAAGATTGAAATTGCACGCTATGTGGCTAGATGTGACACTTGCAGACGTGTCAAGGCCATACACATGAAAACTGCTGGTCCATTACAATCTTTACCAATCCCAACATGGAAATGGGAAGACATCAGCATGGACTTCATCGTGGGATTACCCAGGACCGCAAAAGGGTATGACTCTATCTGGGTGATTGTTGATCGACTTACAAAGATTGCTCATTTTCTGCCGGTCAAGACATATTACCCGGTACTTACCTATGCGGAATTATATATTGCTCGTATTTTCAGTTTACATGGTGTTCCAAAGACTATAGTGTCGGATCGTGGGCCACAATTTGTATCCAAATTTTGGGAAGAACTTCATAAATCCCTGGGTACTAAGTTACTCCACAGTTCGGCCTATCATCCTCAAACCAGTGGACAAACCGAAAGAGTGAACCAAATACTTGAAGATATGTTGCGGGCATGTGTCCTGGATTTCTCACAGAAATGGGATGAATGTTTACCTTTGGCGGAGTTTTCATATAATAACAGTTATCAAGAAAGTATCAAGATGGCACCTTTTGAAGCTTTATATGGACGACGGTGTCGAACTCCGCTAAATTGGTCTGAACCCGGTGAAAGGTATTTCTTTAGGCCTGATATGGTAAAAGAAACCGAGGATAAGGTTCAGAAAGTTATTCATAATCTAAAGAAAGCACAAGCTCGTCAGAAGAGTTATGCAGACAAACGGCGAATGCCCTTATACTTCTTAGAAGGAGACTATGTCTACCTAAAGGTTTCACCCATGAAAGGAGTATCGCGTTTCGGGGTAAAGGGAAAACTTGCACCCCGGTACATTGGTCCATTTCCTATTCTTCAAAGATATGGGCCAGTGGTGTATCAACTTCAACTTCCCGAAACATTGTCTGCTATACATAATGTGTTCCATGTATCGCAATTGAAGAAGTGTCTACGGGTTCCCGATCGAACCATTGAAGTGACAGATGTTGTCCTGGAACCAGACTTAACGTACTCAGAGCATCCCATTCGAGTTCTGGATCAAAAGGACAGGGTTACCCGGAGAAAGACTCTCAAGTTTTATAAGATACAGTGGAACCAGCATTCGGAAGATGAGGCTACGTGGAAAACTCAAGACTTCTTAGATAAAAATTTCCCAGGCTTTCTAGCCTCTTGTAAGTTGTAAAGTCTGTATAGCTGTGTAATAAAGGAATGAACCCCCACACCACCCTGCCTTGTACCAGAAATAAGGAAATAAAAATATGACACATTTCCTTTTCCATTACTCACCCTAGGACTTTAAATCTCGGGACGAGATTCTTTTATGGGGGGAAGGATGTAACACCCCTGATGTTACTATAACTAAAACTTGAGCATGACATCATAAGCATTGGCATTGCATATGTTTGACACACCTAGAGTGCATTCACTAGGCAAAAATTTCAAACAAGTTGTATTGTTTTAATGTTTCACAAATAGGACCCTGGTTAAAGGACTTAACCCTAAATAGTGATTAAAGGGGTAAAACTTAACCTAAGTTGAGAAAACCTAAAAGCTTTAGGGTAAAAGTCATAAAATGACACCCACAACAAAGTTGAGTTCCTTTTATACCCCTGGGATACCAGGAACCCTAATCAAAACCCTGGAAAACCCTAAAACCAAACCCTAGGGGCCTATGTGCAAAATTAGCCCACTTTTGGGCTAAA
The DNA here is from genome assembly GCA_029449295.1 of Zea luxurians. NCBI lineage: Eukaryota > Viridiplantae > Streptophyta > Magnoliopsida > Poales > Poaceae > Zea > Zea luxurians. The sequence goes on along the minus strand of JAOPSE010003080.1, from coordinate 12,340 downwards.
GTGCAAAAACCAAGCCAAATAAGTATTTTAAGCCAATTGGTTCACAAATATGTGGATTTGAAAGCCAAACCCGAAGTTTTGGACTTAAATGCAAAATGGACCTCATTGGAGTTTTACTCTAAGTCTGAAAATCAGAGAATGGGCTCAACTTTGGGGCTTTGTAACTTACAAAGTATAGGGTTTTTGCCCTAGGGCATCACATCAAAGTTGTAGAGCAATGAAAGGAGAGCAATTTTGCTTAAGGATGCAAGCCATGATCTTGTGAGAAAAAGGGAGATAATCATGCTAGAACTTTGGCTGTCAGGCTGTTTTGATCTGAAGTTCAGATTAGCAGAGGACTGACATCAACTTCCAGCTCAAATCTAAGCAGGATCCAGTGCTCAACTCAGCTTGATCCCTATAATCGAATTATAGCTGGTTAGTAGCTCTTCAACTTTTCTATAGATCACTTGATAAGTTGCCATTTAAAATTAAGAGAAAACGTGACCTAAACTTGCTCTGTCAGTCCAATAGAATGATCATCGCCATGGTACAGTGACTGGTATACTGAAGAAGATCCTATCCTTGCTCGTCGCCGGTAGCCGTCGCCGTTGATCGCTGCTCGTCATGATTCGTGCTCAGTGGTCATCGGTTAAGCGTAGCTCGGTAAAGAACCTTGCCGCCGGTGAGCTGTAAGCCACTCCGGCCAGCTGTAGTGCTTTTCTCCCCCTTGCTCTCCGCTCGGGGATAAGGATTTCACCGCCGTTGAGCCATCACCGGCGTCCGCCGTGTGGCTCTACCTTTACACCTTGTCGCCGTGACTCTTCGGGGCAGTCCCATCGTCACCGGAGTAACTGCCATGACTGTGGACACGAATCCACCGCGCCCATGGTCTTCTTCCCCTCCGACCACCGGTGTCTCGTCCGAAATTCACTGGCCACCGCCTTGTCCTCCTATAAATTGAGCCTGCGACCAGCTCCGTAGGATCATCAGCTAACCAGCCACCGCCATTAGCCACCATCGTTCGCCTGAGCTCGAGAATTTCGCGTTCGCCCCAAACCCGATTTCCGCCACCGTGAAGTCGAGCTCACCGTCGCCAGCCCCTTTCCGGTCAGTCCCCGTCCCCTGCTTTCTTGTTTAAGCACTTACGTAGCTCCGTGATGCTTATCAAATCATCAATTTGAACTGAGTGACCACCCATCACCGGGAACGCGTGGTTCTTGGGTTCGTCCGCGCGGTTACCGTGGCCAGACCAAATTAGCTCGTCATTTTTGAAATTAACTTAGGGGAAATGATCAGTGGGGGTTTAATCCGGTGTATGTCGCTCGGGAGCGCCGGTCATGGCCCCGTTCGGCCGGTCTGATTGCTCGCCGGAGCGCGGCGGTGCGCGAGCGCCGTCGGGGACTTCCAGTTGCGAATTGATAGAAACGCAGGGGCCTTTTTGTAATGGTCAGTGACTTGGTTACACAGTGAAATGATCTGTTCTCAGTTACCCAGAAGCGCGAGGGTCGTACTTGTGGCGGAACTGCCCGAATTATTCCAACTTAAGTGCCCAAGTCCGACCTTAGAGGCTAGACCACACTTAAATGGGAATAACCCGTCAATCCCTCGGATCTAGTCCGACACGGCCACTGACAGGATCAAGTACCATAGTCTCACTCGATGGTGAGTCACAGAGCAAATACAATAAAGCATAAAACCATGCATGGAAGAGTATTAAGTTATTACATCACCATTGTCATCATCGGAGTTTTCGCAAAAGTAACCATCACTGTTTTTGGAGTGCAGCGGAAAATAAACTAACGGTAAATAAATGGAGGGATGGGGAAGCCTGTCCCATCACTCCTCATGCTCCTCCTCAGCCGAGGCAGGGTCCCACTCAACAGTCCAACCCGGTGGCAGGGTGGATGGCCAAGTCACTCCAGCAACCATGTCCTCCAGAGAACCTGTAAAATTGTGCCACAAGCAAGGCTGAGTATACTAATACTCAGCTAGACTTACCCGGTGTGAGGAGTCTATACTCCTCTACCTCTAGACATGCAGCTGTTTGGCTGTGGGGTTTGGTTGCCAAAAGCACTAGCTGAGTTTCTGAATCAAGATTTTAACTTTGTCAGAATTAAGTGTGACTCTCTTAAGGCTAAAAGTGTACTATCTACTCATACATAGTAGCAAGCATTTTAGCAATCAACAGTTTGTATCATCTCAGCACAGTTTCACTTGTTACTCAATGTAGCAGCATGGATCAAGCAGTCTCATTAGCTGCGAGAAGCAGACGATTCGAATCGAGTTTTATCCTTGCAAGGTAAACCTAAACACACGACATGTAGGGGCACTTCGTCCCCACACACATCAACCGTCCCCATCGATTCCCTGGCAACAGATCAGGTCTCACCGCCTTGGCGTACAATGCCCCACTGACCCCGACTGGCCGTCGTGCAGTGGCCGCACTTGTACCCACCATAACCGGAATGGGAGACTACGTCTCAGGTCGCGTGAGGGGGTATGTCTGCGGGCAGGTTCACTCAGGTACTAGGCTTACCGATTTACCATATTTCTCGGTATGTGTTTAGTACGTTCAAACGCTTGACTCACGGTACCACACCTTAATCCTTAATCAACTTTTAATCCCGTGAACAACCAATCCCCATGGATTGTTGCCCACAAACCACATCAATATGATAGGAAAGTGGATACAACCAATTCCTGACCTCGCGCGAGTGCTAGAAAATTCACTCGACTTCTACCGAGATCCTAATTAGTAAAGCAGCTACTCGACTTAGCATACTAGTATTCATCTCATTAGGATTCCTGAGATCATGCAACTAGGGTTCCAAACAATTCCTACACCTAAGTGCACAATCAATCCTACAATCATTAAGTGAAGTAAAATAGCGTAAATAACAGGTTATGCATAAAACCGGGGCTTGCCTTCCAAGGCAGTGGCAGGCAGGTCCTCTGGTGCAGGCTCTGGTGCTGGGTCGGGGGCAACCTCCTGGGCAGCTCCTTGCTCCGGCACGAGGACGTACTCTCCGTCAGCAAGATTACAGTCTATCGAAATGCAATGAACATGTATGTCATGATTATGCAAAATTTAAGAACATTAAGCTACAGAATTTACGTCAAGAATTAACTTAGGGTTTCTTGGCTACGAGGGCCTTCTAGTGGTATACATAGACTTATCACCTTTTTGGTTTAGGTTTTCTTTCTAAAATAATATATTGGATTTGTATTGCCTCTATAAATTTCAGTGGTCAATTATAAAGGTCTTAAGAGGACATTAAGTTCCATCATCCATTTTCCCTTCTTAATTTCCACCTAGGGTTTCTAGTAGGGGTTTTGAACTATGATAGTAGTTTAAAACTTTCCAAAAATTCTGTAAAAATTACAGTGGGTTGTCACTGGCTATACTAGCTTGTTTTGAAAATTTCAGGCTTAAAGTATAAAAGCTAATCTTTAAACAAAAATAACAATGGTTGGGCAAAAATGGGCCACTTTACACTACAAGTCCTTTATTAAAGTGGTTTCTGACCTAATGGTTATTTTGCTGGCCTCTAGTAGTGATAAAAAGCTCTTGTACCAAAAAAGGACAGAGAGCAACATGGTGGTTAATTAATGGTGAATTTTCTAAACTTTGGTGCACAAGAGTGATTAGAACTAACTTGTCATTTGAAAAATATCAAACAACAGATTTCAGATTTTTCTTAAGTTCTTATTATCAACACAGTAGTCATCCTAAGGTTTGGGGAGGTTTCACCTTAGGGGTATTTTTGTAGGGTTTTTCTAAGTTATCCCTATTTTCTTCATTAAAAAGGTATCTTGTTTATTTTACACTACAACAGGGTATGACATATTTTTCCAGTGAACTACATTGACTAAGTATCTCAACAAAAATAGGTGTGCCCTCTGGTTCATCATTTATATCACCTTTTCTATTTTCCTTAAACTTAAGCATATTATAGAATAAGGGGTTAAAATTATCTTAATGTAATAGACAGAGAGGTTTAACATTTTTAACTAAGTTAGTGAGTGAATATAAACTTCTCCAAATTTTTCTAACCCTAGTTAAATAGTGCAACTATTTTTCTTGCTATTATTAAGCTTTTGGCCAAAACTGAAAATAAATCAGAACCTTATATTTTTCTCTAGTTCATATGTGGTTTTATATTTTTCTTAGACAGGTTACAGTATTTAGAGTTTGGCAAAATTGGTTTGACCAAATTTGGATGATTTAAACAAAAGTTATGCATTTTTAAAGTTGCTGTCCAATTAAAAACAGATTTAATTAAGGTTTTCTGGAAAAACCAGTTTGCGCCGAGACCCCTAGGGTTAAACTGATTCAACTCTCGCAGATCTACCCCCAGGTCACTATTCATATGAGTCTTGGGCTTTACACTTAACCCCTCAGGGTTTTCTTCCTCACACCCGCGTCCTTCTTCTAAACCGAACAGTAGCCGTAGGAAAGAAAGGACGGCGCGGCTTACCGGCGGCGAGGGAGGTCCGGCGAAGGGTGGGGTCGGCTCAGGGAGGCTCTGGCGGTCACGTCGAGGTGCGGGTCGCCGGAGGTGGCCGGAATCGCCTGGTCCACGAGCGCAGGCGGGTGTCCTCGTCGGCGGCGAGTATACCGGCCAAATCACGGCGAGCTGGTTCAATCCGACGGCACGGTGAGCTTCACGGGGTCGCGTAGCGACTGTGTGCGCAAGGAATCGAAGAATGGCTGAGTGGATTACCCGGTCCACGAACTCCGGCGAGGTTAAGTGCTCCGGCGTGGGTGGACTGGCTTCTCCGGCGAAGGAAACTCCAATTCCTCGCTCGGGGAGTCTCGCAGAGGGGTGCACAAGCTTCTCCGAGGGCTGGACGGGGCTGGAGATGGCTGGGCGGGCCGGTCGACGGTGGCAGGGGGACTGGGCGGCCGCGGACGGTTGCGCACGGGCCAACGACGGCGAACCAAGCTCCGGCGAGGGTCGGGTGGGTGCGGACGGGTATGGTCGACGCTCGGGAGGGTTTTATAGGCGCGGGCGCGCACCAGGGCGTTGGCTTGCCCGTTTGGCACGACGCGGGCGCGAGGGGCGCGCGCGGGCGTGCTCTGGCGTGCTCAGAGCGCGTCGAGCACGTGGCGCTTTGCTTCTGCCCGTGTTCTTCGCTCTGCTGAGCGGCCAAGCGTACGAATCTCGCCATGTCGACTGTGAAAGATCTCTTCCCTGCACCTAGAGCTACCTATTTCATGTGAGTTCCAAGGGAGGATACGCCCTAGGTTAGGAGATAGACCGGCGCCAAGTTTGGTTTGTCTCACTGCACACTCCGCGACAAAACCGATGTCAAAGCTTGTCAAATGTCCAAGTCTCGGTTTCAAATTTTTCCAGGGGGTGCCTTAAGTGGTATAGCACATTTTTGGTATAGAACCCAAGTGGTTTTGGCGCCATTTTCAAAGTGAACACGGCTGGTCTTTAAATTAGGGCTAAAATGTGACTTAGAGAAAAATAGAGAGCTCTAGCTCTCTCTCTACTTGGAGATTTGAAATGGGGTTTCTCCAGGGGCCTTTTTGCAAAATTTCCCTCTCCAAAATGATGGTTATAATGTTGCTTAAGGTTTGGGTAAAAGTTACACATGCTTTACCTACTTGATCATTCTCTCCCCCCCCTTACTTAGGGTTTAGGAAGGTAGGGCTTTGGAGAGAGCTAGGGTTCTTCTCCCCCCTATTGTCCAAGATAGTAAGTGTGCAAGGTCTTAGGGTAATGTTTCTTATGTCATGGGCAACTTAAATAGCACATGAGCCCCAAGGTTCTTAGGTGCTGCCCTAAGCCTTTATCTTTTGTGATCACAGCTTCTAGTACCAAGTGGCTCTAGCCAGGGTAACACCTGGGTGTTACAACCCTCCCCCCTTAAAGGAATCTCGTCCCGAGATTTAGGTAGAGTTCCTTGGAGGGGTGCTTTGAAGGTGTGTTGGTGCTACTTTCCCCTTATACTCAAGTTTTACCTTTATAACTGCTCTTCGAATGTCATCCTCTTTGCAACTTCAGAAGGAAGCCCTTCTTAAGTTAAGTCCATAACTTAGACTATCCTTATTATCTAAGTTTTTCTTATAATTGTATTCAAAGGGCAGGTGGGGGTGGGGTTTTGGGGTTACGTACCGGCTTCTTTGGGTAGAAAGTCGGGGAAGCGAGAGCGTAGAAAATCCTCCGTCTCCCATGTAGCTTCTTCTGCTGAGTGATGACTCCACTGAACCTTATACATTTTGATTGACCTTGCTCGAGTTGATCTTTCCTTCTGATCCAATACCTTGACGGGGTACTCTTGGTAGGACAAGTCTGGTTCTATCTCAATGTCTGGTTCTGGTAGCACTTCAGTGGGTAGACGAACACATTTCCGCAGTTGAGATACATGGAACACATTGTGAATTGCTGACATATGGGGTGGTAGTTCCAATTGGTAGGCTACGGGTCCACAACTTTCCTTGATCTTATAAGGTCCAATGTAGCGAGGGGCCAACTTGCCCTTGATCCCAAATCTCTGGACACCCTTGGTTGGTGATACCTTAAGATAGACATGATCCCCCACCTCAAACTGCAGTGGCTTCCGTCTCTGGTCATGATAACTCCTTTGCCTGGCCTGAGCAGCTTCCAAGTTCTTCCTGATAACTCTAACCTTTTCCTCTGCTTCAATTACCAAATCTGGCCCAAATATTTCCCTTTCTCCTGCTTGAGACCAATTTAGCGGGGTTCTGCATCTTCTTCCATACAAAGCCTCGAAAGGTGCCATTTTCAGACTAGACTGATAGCTGTTATTGTAAGAAAATTCTGCCAAGGACAGACACTTGTCCCAGTCCTTTCCATAGCGTAGTGCACATGCTCTCAACATGTCTTCCAAAACCTGATTTACCCTTTCTGTCTGACCATCTGTTTGAGGGTGATATGCTGAGCTTCGGATTACATGGGTCCCAAGTGATTCCTGTAATTGCTCCCAAAATCGTGCCACAAAAGGTGCTCCTCGGTCAGAGACTATGGTCCTTGGTATCCCATGCAGACGAACTATCTGGTCGATGTAAATTTCCGCATACTTCTCCGTCCGGTGGGTAGTGTGCACTGGCAAGAAATGAGCCGTCTTGGTCAATCTGTCCACAATAACCCATATGGAATCATGGTGTCGGGAGGTATTGGGTAATCCCACTATGAAATCCATGCAAATGTCCTCCCATTTCCAAGATGGTATGGGAAGGGGTTGCAAAGGTCCTGCTGCTTTCAGATGACTAGCTTTTACTCTCTGACAAGTGTCACATTCTGAAACGTACTTGGCAATTTCCCTCTTCATCCTGGTCCACCAATAAAGAGGTCTGAGATCATAGTACATCTTGTTGCTACCAGGGTGCATGGAGAACTTAGAAAGGTGAGCTTCATCTAATATCTTCCTTCTGAGCTCTGGATTCTTGGGAACAACCAATCGATCTTCAAACCATAAAATTCCCTTGCTGTCCTGACGGAAACACTTGTATTTCTCGGCCTTTTGCTTGATCATATCCTTGATGATCTGAACACCCTTATCCCCAAACTGTGCTTGAGCTATTTGTTCTTGCAGTGTAGGCTCCACCGCAATATATCCCAATTCACCGGAAGGAACAACTTCCAGGTTCAGTTTGCACAACTCATCACACAAGGTGGTGATTCTTGCATCCATGTTCATGCAATTACATTGGGCCTTTCGGCTCAAAGCATCTGCCACAACATTTGCCTTGCCAGGATGGTAATGTACCTCCAAATCATAGTCCTTGATTAATTCCAACCATCTCCTCTGCCTCATATTCAGATCTGCCTGAGTGAAAATGTACTTGAGGCTCTTGTGATCAGTGTAAATGTTACAGTGGGCTCCCATCAAGTAGTGTCTCCATATCTTGAGAGCATGAACTACTGCTGCCAACTCCAAGTCATGTGTCGGGTAATTCTGCTCATGAGGTCTGAGGGCTCGGGAAGCATAAGCAATTACTCTGTTCTCTTGCATCAACACACAACCCAATCCCGTACCAGAAGCATCACAATAAACCTCAAATGGCTTGGTGTTGTCGGGTTGAGCTAGCACTGGAGCTGTTGTCAAATGTTGCCTCAGGGTATGAAAAGCATCTTCACACTTTTGGCTCCACTCAAATTTGGCTCCCTTCTTCAACAGTTCAGTCATTGGCTTGGCAATTCTAGAGAAATCCGGAATGAATCGTCGGTAATACCCTGCCAATCCCAGAAAACTCCTAATCTGCTTCACTGTAGTCGGGGGTTTCCAGTCCATCACTTCTTGCACCTTCTCAGGATCAACTGATATCCCGTCCTGAGAAATTGTGTGACCCAAGAATTTTATTTCTTTCAGCCAGAACTCACACTTGGACATCTTAGCATACAACTGATGGTCGCGAAGTCTCTGAAGCACGATATGCAAATGTTTAGTGTGCTCAGCCTCATTCTTGGAATAAACCAGAATGTCATCAATGAAAACAACCACAAACTTGTCCAGCTCTGGCATGAACACTGAGTTCATTAGGTACATGAAATAAGCCGGGGCATTGGTTAGCCCAAAGGACATCACCAAAAACTCATAGAGCCCATATCTGGTAGAGAAAGCCGTCTTGGGAATATCGCTGGTTCGAATCTTGATCTGATGGTAGCCCGAGCGAAGGTCTATCTTGGAGAATACCTTGGCTCCTACCAATTGATCAAACAGAACATCAATGCGGGGTAACGGGTACTTGTTCTTGATAGTCACCGCATTGAGAGGGCGGTAATCAACACACATCCTCAAACTCTCATCCTTTTTCTTCACAAATAATGCTGGACATCCCCATGGTGAAGTGCTTGGGCGAATAAACCCCTTGTCCAACAATTCTTGCAATTGTTTCTTCAGTTCTGCCAACTCCGCGGGAGGCATCCTATAAGGTCTCTTGGAGATAGGAGCAGTCCCGGGTTGCAATTCAATGGCAAACTCAATGTCTCGGTCAGGTGGCATTCCTGGCAATTCCTCCGGAAAGACATCGGGGTAGTCGCAGACTACTGGGATCTGCCTTACTGGAGACTCTGCCATAACAAAGGCACAAGACTGGGTACCACCCTGGTTGGGTAAATACAAAACAGTCTCGCCATAAACAGGGGAATGAATTTCAATGGCTCTGGCTGCAATATCCAATATTGCCTGATGTTTGGCCAACCAATCAGTTCCCAAGATGATATCCACACTATCCAGCCCCAAAATAAGAAGGTCAGTTTTAATTATCAAACTACCAAACTTTAGAGGTACCATCATGCTGATTTGGTTAGTGGCAATCCTGCCTCCTGGGGTGGAAATGGTAATAGCCCGTGGGTGTGGCAAAAAGGCAACTGGCACTTGACACTAAATTTGGCACTGACAAAACTATGCGATGCACCAGAATCAAAAAGAACAGTAGCAGGAAAATTTAAAACTGTAAAGATACCAGTCATGACGGGTGCTCCCTCTGGAATGTCAGCCATTGTAGTGAAGTTCAGCTTGCCCTGCCTCACTTGCACTTTCTGCCTCTTCCCCTGGTTCTGGTTGACATTTTGCCCCTGCCTCTGCTGATTCTTGGGGCAATTCTTGGCATAATGCCCAGTACTGCCACAAGTGAAACACCGGTTATCATTAGCCTGGCGGTACTGCTGCTGCTGGTTGTTCCTCTGAACTGGGAATTGGGCACGGTTGGGTGCCTGCTGCTGCTGCTGCTGCTGTTGTGGTGGCCTGATCACCCACCTTCCCTGCTGCTGCTGGGGTCCCCTGCTCTGTGAGTCAGACACAATCCTGAAGCGCTGTGGCTGGGACGAGGGTCCTGCCACAGGGGTCTTCCTCTTCTTCTCCGCCTGTCGAGCCAAGATGCAGTCTTCCTGGGAGATAGCCATGTTGACCAACTCATTGTAACTGTTGGCCCTGACGGTGTTGAGACGGTCACGGAGCTTGGTGCTGAGCCCCCTCCTGAACCTGTCTCGCTTCTTCTCATCCGTATCTGCATGGTATCCGGCATACTGACACAAATCGTTGAAGGCCTGGGCATATTGCAACACTGTCCTGCTGCCCTGAGTGAGTGCCAGAAACTCATTGAGCTTCCGGTCCATGATGCCAGCTGGAATATGATGCCCTCTGAAAGCGGCCTTGAACTCCCTCCACTCCACCTCTCTACCATCTGGCTGCATGGCAAGAAAATGGTCCCACCAAGTCCTTGCGGGTCCGCGAAGCTGCTGGGTGGCAAACCTGACCTTGGCGACCTCTGAGCAAGCCCCATGGAGCAGTGGGAACTTGGATTCTACCACCCTCAACCACACATCTGCATCAAGTGGGTCCTCCGACCTGGTAAACAATGGTGGCTGGGTGCTGAGAAACTCCTGGTAAGTAGCAGCGGCGGGGTGACGCTGATGGTCTCCACCATAATGCTGAGGTGGTGGCTGACGCTGAGCTAACTGCCTCAGAATCTCATTCTGCTGGGCCATGAGCTCCTGCAGAGTGGGAGGCGGTGGCGGTGGAGGAACGTGCTCATTCTGTTCACGGCGCGCTCTCCTAGCCATCTGAAAAAGCCACATGGTTGCTTAATAACATATCTCCAAGCTTAAGGTTCGAACATGGTAGGGGAGTCAAAGTAATTGATAGATTCCAAATAAAACAAATGAAAACATGATCCTTTCATCCGAATTTTAATTACCATCAGTCATCCCTAAACATCCAAGAGAGTTCTACCACTGGTTACATCAAGGAAGCAAAAGACTCAACTCTACCTGGCCTAGTACCCTAAGGGTGCAAAAGCTAAGCTAGCGGCGAGGAGTCCAACTATCACCAACTTCTAACATTAGTCTGGCCTCTACTGAGCGAACGAGGCGACGCTAGACTCGGGGGAAGGGGGTCTCCCTGAGCCAGCGGTGTCTACACTGGAGGCAGACTCATCTCCTCCCTCGATGTTGACGTCCTCGTCAGCCTCCGCATCATGGATCTCTTGGTGATGCATGTCCAGATGCGCATTAGCCTCTGCTAACTGCTGCTGAGTGTTGAGGAGCTGATCCTCGAGGACCTCTATGGTATTCTCCCTGGTACCCACCAGCTCTTCCAACTCATGAATCTCGTCAGTCAGCTGCTCCACCTGTAAATCTTTCTCCACCAGCTCCTGGGATAAATCCACCACGAGCTCCTCCCTGCTATCCAGGGTGATCTTGGTGGCCTCCAACAATGCCATCAGGTGGGACATGGCCTCCCCACGCATCACTTGCAGACGATACAGAGCATTCATGCATCGTACACAAGTGGGCGGTGTGGCCTGGGTAGAGAGCCCAGATGTCCTTGGCATGCTCCACCCGATCCTTCCACATCGGGTCGTCCTCCTTTTCCGCGGGGAACAACCCAATGGGGTGGGTAGCCAACTCCAAGGGATGGAATCCGCAGAAGGTAGTCAGCCCATGCAGAGCGATGGCCTCAATAGTGTCCTCAGCCCGGTATCCATAGGACTCGGAGTCCAGTGAACGCCAGCCTGGCTGCAAGGGATGAGGCTCCAAGGTCATCCTCACCCTACAGCGAGGTACCCGGTGCTTCTCGAATAGCTGCACCGCGTACTGAGGGGGTGTCGAATATCCTGCCCCTGAAGCACCTCCCACAAGATGCGGGGAAAACCCTCTCGCGCCAGTCCGTCAGTGTGGGTCAGTGCATCTCCATCCTCGGAGGATCCGTGGGAAGTCATCTGTGCACGGTTAAGCGTAAGTAAAGAAAAAGAAGTAAAAAGAACAGGGAAAACAAAACTCATCCTGCCCCTGGTTAAAAGAAAAAGGTAGTGAGGACCTAGTTGGCTGCCATTTCACTTTTAAGTCTTTTTATTTAATCAATTATTTACTTAATTAAGAATGCATGCATGCACGTCCTGAACGACCTCACAAGAAAATAAGAGGAATAGGGAAGAACTCCCATCCTGTAAAAGTGGCCTGTAGGGCCTAGTCACTTAGCCACCTAGCTACCCTTCTATTATCCTAAGGCTTCACGTCCTAGGTCTATCCTGCTCGCCCTACTATCTATCCAACATTGTTTCTATCCAGTTTTACTTTTAGAAAAGGGATGGTGTTTAGGATTTATTGATTCCTCTGTGGTGGTACAAGCTCCGATACCAGCTGTGGCGGAACTGCCCGAATTATTCCAACTTAAGTGCCCAAGTCCGACCTTAGAGGCTAGACCACACTTAAATGGGAATAACCCGTCAATCCCTCGGATCTAGTCCGACACGGCCACTGACAGGATCAAGTACCATAGTCTCACTCGATGGTGAGTCACAGAGCAAATACAATAAAGCATAAAACCATGCATGGAAGAGTATTAAGTTATTACATCACCATTGTCATCATCGGAGTGTTTC
>JAOPSE010003079.1:0-62155 GCA_029449295.1 Zea luxurians | reverse complement strand
CATATGTTTCCTTGCCATAGATCACATTCTTGGATTTCTGGTGGAGCCATTTCTTGGTCAAAAATCCGTAGGTGTTAGCCTTCGGTATTATTGAAAATGGTCGTTCATGGCTATTTTTGACAAAAATGGGGGTTGTGTGGCCATTGATCATCGACCAGACGCTCATACACCTCACCCCACATATGTTTCCTTGCCATAGATCACATTCTTGGATTTCTTGTCGATGATCAATGGCCACACAACCCCCATTTTTGTCGAAAATAGCCATGAACGACCATTTTCAATAATACCGAAGGCTAACACCTACGGATTTTAGACCAAGAAATGGTCTCCACCAGAAATCCAAGAATGTGATCTATGGCAAGGAAACATATGTGGGTGTCGAAAATAGCCATGAACGACCATTTTCAATAATACCGAAGGCTAACACCTACGGATTTTTGACCAAGAAATGGTCTCCACCAGAAATCCAAGAATGTGATCTATGGCAAGGAAACATATGTGGGGTGAGGTGTATGAGCGTCTAGTCAATGATCAATGGCCACACAACCCCCATTTTAGTCGAAAATAGCCATGAACGACCATTTTCAAAAATACTGAAGGCTAACACCTACGGATTTTTGACCAAGAAACACCCCACATATGTTTCCTTGTCGTAGATCACATTCTTGGATTTCTGGTGGAGACCATTTCTTGGTCTAAAATCCGTACGTGTTAGCCTTCGGTATTATTGAAAATGGTCGTTCATGGCTATTTTCAAGGTCGCTCATGGCTATTTTCATAAAAAATGGGAGTTGTGTGGCCATTTATCATCGACTAGAGGCTCATAAACCTCACCCCACATATGTTTCCTTGCCATAGATTACATTCTTGGATTTCTGGTGGAAACCATTTCTTGGTCAAAAATCCGTAGGTGTTAGCCTTCGGTATTATTGAAAATGGTCATTCATGGCTATTTTCGACAAAAATGGGGGTTGTGTGGCCATTGATCATCGACCAGAGGCTCGTACACCTCACCCCATCTGGTGGAGACCATTTCTTGGTCTAAAATCCGTACGTGTTAGCCTTCGGTATTATTGAAAATGGTCGTTCATGGCTATTTTCAAGGTCGCTCATGGCTATTTCCATAAAAAATGGGGGTTGTGTGGCCATTTATCATCGACCAGAGGCTCATAAACCTCACCCCACATATGTTTCCTTGCCATAGATCACATTCTTGGATTTCTGGTGGAGACCATTTCTTGGTCAAAAATCCATAGGTGTTAGCCTTCGGTATTATTGAAAATTGTCGTTCATGGCTATTTTCGACAAAAATGGGGGTTGTGTGACCATTGATCATCGACCAGACACTCATACACCTCACTACACATATGTTTCCTTGTCGTAGATCACATTCTTGGATTTCTGGTGGAGACCATTTCTTGGGCAAAAATCCGAATGTGTTAGCCTCAAGTATTATTGAAAATGGTCGCTCATGGCAATTTTCATAAAAAATGGGGGTTGTGTGGCCATTTATCATCGACTAGAGGCTCATAAACCTCACCCCACATATGTTTCCTTGCCATAGATCACATTCTTGGATTTCTGGTGGAGCCATTTCTTGGTCAAAAATCCGTAGGTGTTAGCCTTCGGTATTATTGAAAATGGTCGTTCATGGCTATTTTTGACAAAAATGGGGGTTGTGTGGCCATTGATCATCGACCAGACGCTCATACACCTCACCCCACATATGTTTCCTTGCCATAGATCACATTCTTGGATTTCTTGTCGATGATCAATGGCCACACAACCCCCATTTTTGTCGAAAATAGCCATGAACGACCATTTTCAATAATACCGAAGGCTAACACCTACGGATTTTAGACCAAGAAATGGTCTCCACCAGAAATCCAAGAATGTGATCTATGGCAAGGAAACATATGTGGGTGTCGAAAATAGCCATGAACGACCATTTTCAATAATACCGAAGGCTAACACCTACGGATTTTTGACCAAGAAATGGTCTCCACCAGAAATCCAAGAATGTGATCTATGGCAAGGAAACATATGTGGGGTGAGGTGTATGAGCGTCTAGTCGATGATCAATGGCCACACAACCCCCATTTTAGTCGAAAATAGCCATGAACGACCATTTTCAAAAATACTGAAGGCTAACACCTACGGATTTTTGACCAAGAAACACCCCACATATGTTTCCTTGTCGTAGATCACATTCTTGGATTTCTGGTGGAGACCATTTCTTGGTCTAAAATCCGTAGGTGTTAGCCTTCGGTATTATTGAAAATGGTCGTTCATGGCTATTTTCGGCAAAATGGGGGTTGTGTGGCAATTGATCATCGACCAGAGGCTCATACACCTCACCCCACATATGTTTCCTTGCCATAGATCACATTCTTGGATTTCTGGTGGAGTCCATTTCTTGGTCAAAAATCCGTAGGTGTTAGCCTTCGGTATTGTTGAAAATGGTCGCTCATGGCTATTTTCGACACCCACATATGTTTCCTTGCCATAGATCACATTCTTGGATTTCTGGTGGAGACCATTTCTTGGTCTAAAATCCGTAGGTGTTAGCCTTCGGTATTATTGAAAATGGTCGTTCATGGCTATTTTCGACAAAAATGGGGGTTGTGTGGCCATTGATCATCGACCAGAAATCCAAGAATGTGATCTATGGCAAGGAAACATATGTGGGGTGAGGTGTATGAGTGTCTGGTCGATGATCAATGGCCACACAACCCCCATTTTTGTCGAAAATAGCCATGAACGACCATTTTCAATAATACCGAAGGCTAACACCTACGGATTTTTGACCAAGAAATGGTCTCCACCAGAAATCCAAGAATGTGATCTATGGCAAGGAAACATATGTGGGGTGAGGTTTATGAGCCTCTAGTCGATGATAAATGGCCACACAACCCCCATTTTTTATGAAAATAGCCATGAGCGACCATTTTCGATAATACTAGAGGCTAACACATTCGGATTTTTGCCCAAGAAATGGTCTCCACCAGAAATCCAAGAATGTGATCTACGACAAGGAAACATATGTGTAGTGAGGTGTATGAGCGTCTGGTCGATGATCAATGGCCACACAACCCCCATTTTTGTCGAAAATAGCCATGAACGACCATTTTCAATAATACCGAAGGCTAACACCTACGGATTTTTGACCAAGAAATGGTCTCCACCAGAAATCCAAGAATGTGATCTATGGCAAGGAAATATATGTGGGGGTGAGGTTTATGAGCCTCTAGTCGATGATAAATGGCCACACAACCCCCATTTTTTATGAAAATAGCCATGAGCTACCTTGAAAATAGCCATGAGCACACATTTTCAATAATACTAGAGGCTAACACCTACGGATTTTTGACCAAGAAATGGTCTCCACCAGAAATCCAAGAATGTGATCTATGGCAAGGAAACATATGTGGGGTGAGGTGTACGAGCCTCTGGTCGATGATCAATGGCCACACAACCCCCATTTTTGTCGAAAATAGCCATGAACGACCATTTTCAATAATACCGAAGGCTAACACGTACGAGTTTTTGACCAAGAAATGGTCTCCACCAGAAATCCAAGAATGTGATCTATGGCAAGGAAACATATGTGGGGTGAGGTTTATGAGCCTCTAGTCGATGATAAATGGCCACACAACCCCCATTTTTTATGAAAATAGCCATGAGCGACCTTGAAAATAGCCATGAGCGACCTTGAAAATAGCCATGAGCGACCATTTTCAATAATACTAGAGGCTAACACCTACGGATTTTAGACCAAGAAATGGTCTCCACCAGAAATCCAAGAATGTGATCTACGGCAAGGAAACATATGTGGGGTGAGGTGTATGAGCCTCTGGTCGACGATCAATGGCCACACAACCCCCATTTTTTATGAAAATAGCCATGAGCGACCTTGAAAATAGCCATGAGCGACCATTTTCAATAATACTAGAGGCTAACACCTACGGATTTTTGACCAAGAAATGGTCTCCACCAGAAATCCAAGAATGTGATCTATGGCAAGGAAACATATGTGGGGCGAGGTGTATGAGCCTTTGGTCGATGATCAATGGCCACACAACCCCCATTTTTGTCGAAAATAGCCATGAACGACCATTTTCAATAATACCGAAGGCTAACACCTACGGATTTTGACCAAGAAATGGTCTCCACCAGAAATCCAAGAATGTGATCCATGGTAAGGAAACATATGTGGGGTGAGGTGTATGAGCCTCTGGTCGATGATCAATGGCCACACAACCCCCATTTTTGTCGAAAATAGCCATGAACGACCATTTTCAATAATATCGAAGGCTAACACCTACGGATTTTTGACCAAGAAATGGTCTCCACCAGAAATCCAAGAATGTGATCTATGGCAAGGAAACATATGTGGGGTGAGGTGTATGAGCCTCTGGTCGACTATCAATGGCCACACAACCCCCATTTTTTATGAAAATAGCCATGAGCGACCATTTTCAATAATACTAGAGGCTAACACCTACGGATTTTAGACCAAGAAATGGTCTCCACCAGAAATCCAAGAATGTGATCTATGGCAAGGAAACATATGTGGGGTGAGGTGTATGAGCGTCTGGTCGATGATCAATGGCCACACAACCCCCATTTTTGTCGAAAATAGCCATGAACGACCATTTTCAATAATACTAGAGGCTAAGACCTACGGATTTTTGACCAAGAAATGGTCTCCACCAGAAATCCAAGAATGTGATCTATGGCAAGGAAACATATGTGGAGTGAGGTGTACGATCCTCTGGTCGATGATCAATGGCCACACAACCCCCATTTTTGTCGAAAATAGCCATGAATGACCATTTTAAAAAAATACCGAAGGCTAACACGTTCGGATTTTTGACCAAGAAATGGTCTCCACCAGAAATCCAAGAATGTGATCTATGGCAAGGAAACATATGTGGGGTGAGGTGTATGAGCCTCTGGTCGATGATCAATGGCCACACAACCCCCATTTTGCCGAAAATAGCCATGAATGACCATTTTCAATAATACCGAAGGCTAACACCTACGAGTTTTTAACCAAGAAATGGTCTCCACCAGAAATCCAAGAATGTGATCTATGGCAAGGAAACATATGTGGGGTGAGGTGTATGAGCCTCTGGTCGATGATCAATGGCCACACAACCCCCATTTTTGTCGAAAATAGCCATGAACGACCATTTTCAATAATACCGAAGGCTAACACCTACGGATTTTTGACCAAGAAATGGTCTCCACCAGAAATCCAAGAATGTGATCTATGGCAAGGAAACATATGTGGGGTGAGGTGTATGAGCCTCTGGTCGACGATCAATGGCCACACAACCCCCATTTTTTATGAAAATAGCCATGAGCGACCATTTTCAATAATACTAGAGGCTAAGACCTACGGATTTTTGACCAAGAAATGGTCTCCACAAGAAATCCAAGAATGTGATCTACGACAAGGAAACATATGTGTAGTGAGGTGTATGAGCGTCTGGTCGATGATCAATGGCCACACAACCCCCATTTTTGTCGAAAATAGCCATGAACGACCATTTTCAATAATACAGAAGGCTAACACCTACGAATTTTTGACCAAGAAATGGTCTCCACCAGAAATCCAAGAATGTGATCTATGGCAAGGAAACATATGTGGGGTGAGGTTTATGAGCCTCTAGTCGATGATAAATGGACACACAACCCCCATTTTTTATGAAAATAGCCATGAGCGACCTTGAAAATAGCCATGAGCGACCATTTTCAATAATACTAGAGGCTAACACCTACGGATTTTTGACCAAGAAATGGTCTCCACCAGAAATCCAAGAATGTGATCTATGGCAAGGAAACATATGTGGGGTGAGGTGTACGAGCCTCTGGTCGATGATCAATGGCCACACAACCCCCATTTTTGTCGAAAATAGCCATGAACGACCATTTTCAATAATACCGAAGGCTAACACGTACGAGTTTTCGACCAAGAAATGGTCTCCACCAGAAATCCAAGAATGTGATCTATGGCAAGGAAACATATGTGGGTTGAGGTTTATGAGCCTCTAGTCGATGATAAATGGCCACACAACCCCCATTTTTTATGAAAATAGCCATGAGCGACCTTGAAAATAGCCATGAGCGACCATTTTCAATAATACTAGAGGCTAACACCTACGGATTTTAGACCAAGAAATGGTCTCCACCAGAAATCCAAGAATGTGATCTATGGCAAGGAAACATATGTGGGGTGAGGTGTATGAGCCTCTGGTCGACGATCAATGGCCACACAACCCCCATTTTTTATGAAAATAGCCATGAGCGACCTTGAAAATAGCCATGAGCGACCATTTTCAATAATACTAGGGGCTAACACCTACGGATTTTTGACCAAGAAATGGTCTCCACCAGAAATCCAAGAATGTGATCTATGTCAAGGAAACATATGTGGGGTGAGGTGTATGAGCCTCTGGTCGATGATCAATGGCCACACAACCCCCATTTTTGTCGAAAATAGCCATGAACGACCATTTTCAATAATACCGAAGGCTAACACCTACGGATTTTTGACCAAGAAATGGTCCTCCACCAGAAATCCAAGAATGTGATCTATGGCAAGGAAACATATGTGGGGTGAGGTGTATGAGCCTCTGGTCGATGATCAATGGCCACACAACCCCCATTTTTTCGAAAATAGCCATGAACGACCATTTTCAATAATATCGAAGGCTAACACCTACGGATTTTTGACCAAGAAATGGTCTCCACCAGAAATCCAAGAATGTGATCTATGGCAAGGAAACATATGTGGGGTGAGGTGTATGAGCCTCTGGTCGATGATCAATGGCCACACAACCCCCATTTTTGTCGAAAATAGCCATGAACGACCATTTTCAATAATACTAGAGGCTAAGACCTACGGATTTTTGACCAAGAAATGGTCTCCACCAGAAATCCAAGAATGTGATCTATGGCAAGGAAACATATGTGGAGTGAGGTGTATGAGCCTCTGGTCGATGATCAATGGCCACACAACCCCCATTTTTGTCGAAAATAGCCATGAATGACCATTTTAAATAATACCGAAGGCTAACACGTTCGGATTTTTGACCAAGAAATGGTCTCCACCAGAAATCCAAGAATGTGATCTATGGCAAGGAAACATATGTGGGGTGAGGTGTATGAGCCTCTGGTCGATGATCAATGGCCACACAACCCCCATTTTGCCGAAAATAGCCATGAATGACCATTTTCAATAATACCGAAGGCTAACACCTACGAGTTTTTAATCAAGAAATGGTCTCCACCAGAAATCCAAGAATGTGATCTATGGCAAGGAAACATATGTGGGGTGAGGTGTATGAGCCTCTGGTCGATGATCAATGGCCACACAACCCCCATTTTTGTCGAAAATAGCCATGAACGACCATTTTCAATAATATCGAAGGCTAACACCTACGGATTTTTGACCAAGAAATGGTCTCCACCAGAAATCCAAGAATGTGATCTATGACAAGGAAACATATGTGGGGTGAGGTGTATGAGCCTCTGGTCGACGATCAATGGCCACACAACCCCCATTTTTTATGAAAATAGCCATGAGCAACCATTTTCAATAATACTAGAGGCTAAGACCTACAGATTTTTGACCAAGAAATGGTCTCCACCAGAAATCCAAGAATGTGATCTATGGCAAGGAAACATATGTGGGGTGAGGTGTATAAGCCTCTGGTCGATGATCAATGGCCACACAACCCCCATTTTTGTCGAAAAAAGCCATGAATGACCATTTACAATAATACCGAAGGCTAACACCTACGGATTTTTGACCAAGAAATGGTCTCCACCATAAATCCAAGAATGTGATCTACGACAAGGAAACATATGTGGGGTGAGGTGTATGAGCCTCTGGTCGACGATCAATGGCCACACAACCCCCATTTTTGTCGAAAATAGCAATGAACGACCATTTTCAATAACATCGAAGGCTAACACCTACGGATTTTTGACCAAGAAATGGTCTCCACCAGAAATCCAAGAATGTGATCTACGACAAGGAAACATATGTGGGGTGAGGTGTATGAGCCTCTGGTCGACGATCAATGGCCACACAACCCCCATTTTGCCGAAAATAGCCATGAATGACCATTTTCAATAATATCGAAGGCTAACACCTACGAATTTTTGACCAAGAAATGGTCTCCACCAGAAATCCAAGAATGTGATCTACGACAAGGAAACATATGTGTAGTGGGGTATATGAGCCTCTGGTCGAAGATCAATGGCCACACAACCCCCATTTTTGTCGAAAATAGCCATGAATGACCATTTTCAATAATATCGAAGGCTAACACCTACGGATTTTTGACCAAGAAATGGTCTCCACCATAAATCCAAAAATGTGATATATGGCAAGGAAACATATGTGGGGTGAGGTGTACGAGCGTCTGGTCGACGATCAATGGCCACACAACCCCCATTTTGCCGAAAATAGCCATGAATGACCATTTTCAATAATACCGAAGGCTAACACCTACGGATTTTTGCCCAAGAAATGGTCTCCACCAGAAATCCAAGAATGTGATCTATGGCAAGGAAACATATGTGGGGTGAGATTTATGAGCCTCTGGTCGATGATCAATGGCCACACAACCCCCATTTTTGTCGAAAATAGCCATGAACGACCATTTTCAATAATATCGAAGGCTAACACGTACGAGTTTTTGACCAAGAAATGGTCTCCACCAGAAATCCAAGAATGTGATCTATGGCAAGGAAACATATGTGGGGTGAGGTGTATGAGCGTCTGGTCGATGATCAATGGCCACACAACCCCCATTTTTGTCGAAAATAGCCATGAACGACCATTTTCAATAATACCGAAGGCTAACACCTACGGATTTTTGACCAAGAAATGGTCTCCACCAGAAATCCAAGAATGTGATCTATGGCAAGGAAACATATGTGGGGTGAGGTGTATGAGCCTCTGGTCGAAGATCAATGGCCACACAACCCCCATTTTTGTCGAAAAATAGCCATGAATGACCATTTTCAATAATATCGAAGGCTAACACCTACGGATTTTTGACCAAGAAATGGTCTCCACCAGAAATCCAAGAATGTGATCTATGGCAAGGAAACATATGTGGGGTGAGGTGTATGAGCGTCTGGTCGATGATCAATGGCCACACAACCCCCATTTTTGTCGAAAATAGCCATGAACGACCATTTTCAATAATACCGAAGGCTAACACCTACGAATTTTTGACCAAGAAATGGTCTCCACCAGAAATCCAAGAATGTGATCTATGGCAAGGAAAACATATGTGGGGTGAGGTGTACGAGCCTCTGGTCGATGATCAATGGCCACACAACCCCCATTTTTGTCGAAAATAGCCATGAACGACCATTTTCAATAATACCGAAGGCTAACACCGTACGGATTTTTGACCAAGAAATGGTCTCCACCAGAAATCCAAGAATGTGATCTATGGCAAGGAAACATATGTGGGGTGAGGTGTATGAGCCTCTGGTCGATGATCAATGGCCACACAACCCCCATTTTTGTCGAAAATAGCCATGAACGACCATTTTCAATAATATCGAAGGCTAACACCTACGGATTTTTGACCAAGAAATGGTCTCCACCAGAAATCCAAGAATGTGATCTACTGACAAGGAAACATATGTGGGGTGAGGTGTATGAGCCTCTGGTCGACGATCAATGGCCACACAACCCCCATTTTTGTCGAAAATAGCCATGAACGACCATTTTCAATAATATCGAAGGCTAACACCTACGGATTTTTGACCAAGAAATGGTCTCCACCAGAAATCCAAGAATGTGATCTATGGACAAGGAAACATATGTGGGGTGAGGTGTATGAGCCTCTGGTCGACGATCAATGGCCACACAACCCCCATTTTGCCGAAAATAGCCATGAACGACCATTTTCAATAATACCGAAGGCTAACACCTACGGATTTTTGACCAAGAAATGGTCTCCACCAGAAATCCAAGAATGTGATCTATGGACAAGGAAACATATGTGGGGTGAGGTGTATGAGCCTCTGGTCGACGATCAATGGCCACACAACCCCCATTTTTGTCGAAAATAGCCATGAAGCGACCATTTTCAATAATACCGAAGGCTAACACCTACGGATTTTTGACCAAGAAATGGTCTCCACCAGAAATCCAAGAATGTGATCTATGGCAAGGAAACATATGTGGGGTGAGGTGTATGAGCCTCTGGTCGACTGATCAATGGCCACACAACCCCCATTTTTATGAAATAGCCATGAGCGACCTGAATAGCCATGAGCGACCATTTTCAATAATACTAGAGGCTAACACCTACGGATTTTTGACCAAGAAATGGTCTCCACCAGAAATCCAAGAATGTGATCTATGGCAAGGAAACATATGTGGGGTGAGGTGTATGAGCCTCTGGTCGATGATCAATGGCCACACAACCCCCATTTTTGTCGAAAATAGCCATGAACGACCATTTTCAATAATACGAAGGCTAACACCTACGGATTTTTGACCAAGAAATGGTCTCCACCAGAAATCCAAGAATGTGATCTATGGCAAGGAAACATATGTGGGGTGAGGTGTATGAGCCTCTGGTCGACGATCAATGGCCACACAACCCCCATTTTTTATGAAAATAGCCATGAGCGACCTTGAAAATAGCCATGAGCGACCATTTTCAATAATACTAGAGGCTAACACCTACGGATATTTGACCAAGAAATGGTCTCCACCAGAAATCCAAGAATGTGATCTATGGCAAGGAAACATATGTGGGGTGAGGTGTATGAGCCTCTGGTCGATGATCAATGGCCACACAACCCCCATTTTTGTCGAAAATAGCCATGAACGACCATTTTCAATAATACCGAAGGCTAACACCTACGGATTTTTGACCAAGAAATGGTCTCCACTAGAAATCCAAGAATGTGATCTATGGCAAGGAAACATATGTGGGGTGAGGTGTATGAGCCTCTGGTCGATGATCAATGGCCACACAACCCCCATTTTTGTCGAAAATAGCCATGAACGACCATTTTCAATAATATCGAAGGCTAACACCTATGGATTTTTGACCAAGAAATGGTCTCCACCAGAAATCCAAGAATGTGATCTATGGCAAGGAAACATATGTGGGGTGAGGTGTATGAGCCTCTGGTCGATGATCAATGGCCACACAACCCCCATTTTTTATGAAAATAGCCATGAGCGACCATTTTCAATAATACTAGAGGCTAACACCTACGGATTTTAGACCAATGAAATGGTCTCCACCAGAAATCCAAGAATGTGATCTATGGCAAGGAAACATATGTGGGGTGAGGTGTATGAGCGTCTGGTCGATGATCAATGGCCACACAACCCCCATTTTGTCGAAAATAGCCATGAACGACCATTTTCAATAATACTAGAGGCTAAGACCTACGGATTTTTGACCAAGAAATGGTCTCCACCAGAAATCCAAGAATGTGATCTATGGCAAGGAAACATATGTGGAGTGAGGTGTACGATCCTCTGGTCGATGATCAATGGCCACACAACCCCCATTTTTGTCGAAAATAGCCATGAATGACCATTTTCAAAAATACCGAAGGCTAACACGTTCGGATTTTTGACCAAGAAATGGTCTCCACCAGAAATCCAAGAATGTGATCTATGGCAAGGAAACATATGTGGGGTGAGGTGTATGAGCCTCTGGTCGATGATCAATGGCCACACAACCCCCATTTTGCCGAAAATAGCCATGAATGACCATTTTCAATAATACCGAAGGCTAACACGTACGAGTTTTTAACCAAGAAATGGTCTCCACCAGAAATCCAAGAATGTGATCTATGGCAAGGAAACATATGTGGGGTGAGGTGTATGAGCCTCTGGTCGATGATCAATGGCCACACAACCCCCATTTTTGTCGAAAATAGCCATGAACGACCATTTTCAATAATATCGAATGCTAACACCTACGGATTTTTGACCAAGAAATGGTCTCCACCAGAAATCCAAGAATGTGATCTATGGCAAGGAAACATATGTGGGGTGAGGTGTATGAGCCTCTGGTCGACGATCAATGGCCACACAACCCCCATTTTTTATGAAAATAGCCATGAGCGACCATTTTCAATAATACTAGAGGCTAAGACCTACGGATTTTTGACCAAGAAATGGTCTCCACCAGAAATCCAAGAATGTGATCTATGGCAAGGAAACATATGTGGGGTGAGGTGTATGAGCCTCTGGTCGATGATCAATGGCCACACAACCCCCATTTTTGTCGAAAATAGCCATGAATGACCATTTACAATAATACCGAAGGCTAACACCTACGGATTTTTGACCAAGAAATGGTCTCCACCAGAAATCCAAGAATGTGATCTACGACAAGGAAACATATGTGGGGTGAGGTGTATGAGCCTCTGGTCGACGATCAATGGCCACACAACCCCCATTTTGCCGAAAATAGCCATGAGCGACCATTTTCAATAATATTAGAGGCTAAGACCTACGGATTTTTGACCAAGAAATGGTCTCCACCAGAAATCCAAGAATGTGATCTATGGCAAGGAAACATATGTGGGGTGAGGTGTATGAGCCTCTGGTCGATGATCAATGGCCACACAACCCCCATTTTTGTCGAAAATAGCCATGAACGACCATTTTCAATAATATCGAAGGCTAACACCTACGGATTTTTGACCAAGAAATGGTCTCCACCAGAAATCCAAGAATGTGATCTACGACAAGGAAACATATGTGGGGTGAGGTGTATGAGCCTCTGGTCGACGATCAATGGCCACACAACCCCCATTTTGCCGAAAATAGCCATGAATGACCATTTTCAATAATATCGAAGGCTAACACCTACGGATTTTTGACCAAGAAATGGTCTCCACCAGAAATCCAAGAATGTGATCTACGACAAGGAAACATATGTGTAGTGAGGTGTATGAGCCTCTGGTCGAAGATCAATGGCCACACAACCCCCATTTTTGTCGAAAATAGCCATGAATGACCATTTTCAATAATATCGAAGGCTAACACCTACGGATTTTTGACCAAGAAATGGTCTCCACCATAAATCCAAAAATGTGATATATGGCAAGGAAACATATGTGGGGTGAGGTGTACGAGCGTCTGGTCGACGATCAATGGCCACACAACCCCCATTTTTGCCGAAAATAGCCATGAATGACCATTTTCAATAATACCGAAGGCTAACACCTACGGATTTTTGCCCAAGAAATGGTCTCCACCAGAAATCCAAGAATGTGATCTATGGCAAGGAAACATATGTGGGGTGAGATTTATGAGCCTCTGGTCGATGATCAATGGCCACACAACCCCCATTTTTGTCGAAAATAGCCATGAACGACCATTTTCAATAATATCGAAGGCTAACACTTACGAGTTTTTGACCAAGAAATGGTCTCCACCAGAAATCCAAGAATGTGATCTATGGCAAGGAAACATATGTGGGGTGAGGTGTATGAGCGTCTGGTCGATGATCAATGGCCACACAACCCCCATTTTTGTCGAAAATAGCCATGAACGACCATTTTCAATAATACACCTCACCCCACATATGTTTCCTTGCCATAGATCACATTCTTGGATTTATGGTGGAGACCATTTCTTGGTCAAAAATCCGTAGGTGTTAGCCTTTGGTATTTTTGAAAATGGTCATTCTATGGCAAGGAAACATATGTGG
This sequence comes from Zea luxurians, assembly GCA_029449295.1. Lineage (NCBI taxonomy): Eukaryota > Viridiplantae > Streptophyta > Magnoliopsida > Poales > Poaceae > Zea > Zea luxurians. The sequence continues at coordinate 48,419 of JAOPSE010003079.1, read as the reverse complement.
GGTGAGGTGTATGAGCGTCTGGTCGATGATCAATGGCCACACAACCCCCATTTTTGCCGAAAATAGCCATGAACGACCGTTTTCAATAATACCGAAGGCTGACACCTACGGATTTTTGACCAAGAAATGGTCTCCACCAGAAATCCAAGAATGTGATCTATGGCAAGGAAACATATGTGGGGTGAGGTGTATTATTGAAAATGGTCGCTCATGGCTATTTTCGGCAAAAATGGGGGTTGTGTGGCCATTGATCATCGACCAGAGGCTCATACACCTCACCCCACATATGTTTCCTTGTCGTAGATCACATTCTTGGATTTCTGGTGGAGACCATTTCTTGGTCAAAAATCCGTAGGTGTTAGCCTTCGGTATTATTGTAAATGGTCATTCATGGCTATTTTCGACAAAAATGGGGGTTGTGTGGCCATTGATCATCGACCAGAGGCTCATACACCTCACCCCACATATGTTTCCTTGCCATAGATCACATTCTTGGATTTCTGGTGGAGACCATTTCTTGGTCAAAAATCCGTAGGTCTTAGCCTTCGGTATTATTGAAAATGGTCATTCATGGCTATTTTCGGCAAAATGGGGGTTGTGTGGCCATTGATCGTCGACCAGAGGCTCATACACCTCACCCCACATATGTTTCCTTGTCGTAGATCACATTCTTGGATTTCTGGTGGAAACCATTTCTTGGTCAAAAATCCGTAGGTGTTAGCCTTCGGTATTATTGAAAATAGTCATTCATGGCTATTTTCGACAAAAATGGGGGTTGTGTGGCCATTGATCATCGACCAGAGGCTCGTACACCTCACCCCATCTGGTGGAGACCATTTCTTGGTCTAAAATCCGTACGTGTTAGCCTTCGGTATTATTGAAAATGGTCGTTCATGGCTATTTTCGACAAAAATGGGGGTTGTGTGGCCATTGATCATCGACCAGACGCTCATACACCTCACCCCACATATGTTTCCTTTCCATAGATCACATTCTTGGATTTCTGGTGGAGACCATTTCTTGGTCAAAAATCCGAACGTGTTAGCCTTCGGTATTTTTGAAAATGGTCATTCATGGCTATTTTCGACAAAAATGGGGGTTGTGTGGCCATTGATCATCGACCAGAGGATCGTACACCTCACTCCACATATGTTTCCTTGCCATAGATCACATTCTTGGATTTCTGGTGGAGACCATTTCTTGGTCAAAAATCCGTAGGTCTTAGCCTCTAGTATTATTGAAAATGGTCGTTCATGGCTATTTTCGACAAAAATGGGGGTTGTGTGGCCATTGATCATCGACCAGACACTCATACACCTCACCCCACATATGTTTCCTTGCCATAGATCACATTCTTGGATTTCTGGTGGAGACCATTTCTTGGTCTAAAATCCGTAGGTGTTAGCCTCTAGTATTATTGAAAATGGTCGCTCATGGCTATTTTCATAAAAAATGGGGGTTGTGTGGCCATTGATCGTCGACCAGAGGCTCATACACCTCACCCCACATATGTTTCCTTGCCATAGATCACATTCTTGGATTTCTGGTGGAGACCATTTCTTGGTCAAAAATCCTGTAGGTGTTAGCCTTCGATATTATTGAAAATGGTCGTTCATGGCTATTTTCGACAAAAATGGGGGTTGTGTGGCCATTGATCATCGACCAGAGGCTCATACACCTCACCCCACATATGTTTCCTTGCCATAGATCACATTCTTGGATTTCTGGTGGAGACCATTTCTTGGTCAAAAATCCGTAGGTGTTAGCCTTCGGTATTATTGAAAATGGTCGTTCATGGCTATTTTCGACAAAAATGGGGGTTGTGTGGCCATTGATCATCGACCAGAGGCTCATACACCTCACCCCACATATGTTTCCTTGCCATAGATCACATTCTTGGATTTCTGGTGGAGACCATTTCTTGGTCAAAAATCCGTAGGTGTTAGCCTCTAGTATTATTGAAAATGGTCGCTCATGGCTATTTTCAAGGTCGCTCATGGCTATTTTCATAAAAAATGGGGGTTGTGTGGCCATTGATCGTCGACCAGAGGCTCATACACCTCACCCCACATATGTTTCCTTGCCATAGATCACATTCTTGGATTTCTGGTGGAGACCATTTCTTGGTCAAAAATCCGTAGGTCTTAGCCTCTAATATTATTGAAAATGGTCGCTCATGGCTATTTTCGGCAAAATGGGGGTTGTGTGGCCATTGATCGTCGACCAGAGGCTCATACACCTCACCCCACATATGTTTCTTTGTCGTAGATCACATTCTTGGATTTCTGGTGGAGACCATTTCTTGGTCAAAAATCCGTAGGTGTTAGCCTTCGGTATTATTGTAAATGGTCATTCATGGCTATTTTCGACAAAAATGGGGGTTGTGTGGCCATTGATCATCGACCAGAGGCTCATACACCTCACCCCACATATGTTTCCTTGCCATAGATCACATTCTTGGATTTCTGGTGGAGACCATTTCTTGGTCAAAAATCCGTAGGTCTTAGCCTTCGGTATTATTGAAAATGGTCATTCATGGCTATTTTCGGCAAAATGGGGGTTGTGTGGCCATTGATCGTCGACCAGAGGCTCATACACCTCACCCCACATATGTTTCCTTGCCATAGATCACATTCTTGGATTTCTGGTGGAGACCATTTCTTGGTCAAAAATCCGTAGGTGTTAGCCTTCGGTATTATTGTAAATGGTCGTTCATGGCTATTTTCGACAAAATGGGGGTTGTGTGGCAATTGATCATCGACCAGAGGCTCGTACACCTCACCCCACATATGTTTCCTTGCCATAGATCACATTCTTGGATTTCTGGTGGAGACCATTTCTTGGTCTAAAATCCGTAGGTGTTAGCCTTCGATATTATTGAAAATGGTCGTTCATGGCTATTTTCGACAAAAATGGGGGTTGTGTGGCCATTGATCATCGACCAGAGGCTCATACACCTCACCCCACATATGTTTCCTTGCCATAGATCACATTCTTGGATTTCTGGTGGAGACCATTTCTTGGTTAAAAACTCGTAGGTGTTAGCCTCTAATATTATTGAAAATGGTCATTCATGACTATTTTCGAAAAAAATGGGGGTTGTGTGGCCATTGATCGTCGACCAGAGGCTCATACACCTCACCCCACATATGTTTCCTTGCCATAGATCACATTCTTGGATTTCTGGTGGAGACCATTTCTTGGTCAAAACCTCACCCCACATATGTTTCCTTGCCATAGATCACATTCTTGGATTTCTAGTGGAGACCATTTCTTGGTTAAAAACTCGTAGGTGTTAGCCTCTAATATTATTGAAAATGGTCATTCATGGCTATTTTCGAAAAAAATGGGGGTTGTGTGGCCATTGATCGTCGACCAGAGGCTCATACACCTCACCCCACATATGTTTCCTTGCCATAGCATCACATTCTTGGATTTCTGGTGGAGACCATTTCTTGGTTAAAAACTCGTAGGTGTTAGCCTCTAATATTATTGAAAATGGTCATTCATGGCTATTTTCGAAAAAAATGCGGGTTGTGTGGCCATTGATCGTCGACCAGAGGCTCATACACCTCACCCCACATATGTTTCCTTGCCATAGATCACATTCTTGGATTTCTGGTGGAGACCATTTCTTGGTCAAAACCTCACCCCACATATGTTTCCTTGCCATAGATCACATTCTTGGATTTCTGGTGGAGACTATTTCTTGGTTAAAAACTCGTAGGTGTTAGCCTCTAATATTATTGAAAATGGTCATTCATGGCTATTTTCGAAAAAATGGGGGTTGTGTGGCCATTGATCGTCGACCAGAGGCTCATACACCTCACCCCACATATGTTTCCTTGCCATAGATCACATTCTTGGATTTCTGGTGGAGACCATTTCTTGGTCAAAAATCCGTAGGTCTTAGCCTTCGGTATTATTGAAAATGGTCATTCATGGCTATTTTCGGCAAAATGGGGGTTGTGTGGCCATTGATCATCGACCAGAGGCTCATACACCTCACCCCACATATGTTTCCTTGCCATAGATCACATTCTTGGATTTCTGGTGGAGACCATTTCTTGGTCAAAAATCCGTAGGTCTTAGCCTTCGGTATTATTGAAAATGGTCATTCATGGCTATTTTCGGCAAAATGGGGGTTGTGTGGCCATTGATCGTCGACCAGAGGCTCATACACCTCACCCCACATATGTTTCCTTGCCATAGATCACATTCTTGGATTTCTGGTGGAGACCATTTCTTGGTCAAAAATCCGTAGGTGTTAGCCTTCGGTATTATTGTAAATGGTCGTTCATGGCTATTTTCGACAAAATGGGGGTTGTGTGGCAATTGATCATCGACCAGAGGCTCGTACACCTCACCCCACATATGTTTCCTTGCCATAGATCACATTCTTGGATTTCTGGTGGAGACCATTTCTTGGTCTAAAATCCGTAGGTCTTAGCCTTCGATATTATTGAAAATGGTCGTTCATGGCTATTTTCGACAAAAATGGGGGTTGTGTGGCCATTGATCATCGACCAGAGGCTCATACACCTCACCCCACATATGTTTCCTTGCCATAGATCACATTCTTGGATTTCTGGTGGAGACCATTTCTTGGTTAAAAACTCGTAGGTGTTAGCCTCTAATATTATTGAAAATGGTCATTCATGGCTATTTTCGAAAAAAATGGGGGTTGTGTGGCCATTGATCGTCGACCAGAGGCTCATACACCTCACCCCACATATGTTTCCTTGCCATAGATCACATTCTTGGATTTCTGGTGGAGACCATTTCTTGGTCAAAACCTCACCCCACATATGTTTCCTTGCCATAGATCACATTCTTGGATTTCTAGTGGAGACCATTTCTTGGTTAAAAACTCGTAGGTGTTAGCCTCTAATATTATTGAAAATGGTCATTCATGGCTATTTTCGAAAAAAATGGGGGTTGTGTGGCCATTGATCGTCGACCAGAGGCTCATACACCTCACCCCACATATGTTTCCTTGCCATAGATCACATTCTTGGATTTCTGGTGGAGACCATTTCTTGGTCAAAACCTCACCCCACATATGTTTCCTTGCCATAGATCACATTCTTGGATTTCTGGTGGAGACCATTTCTTGGTTAAAAACTCGTAGGTGTTAGCCTCTAATATTATTGAAAATGGTCATTCATGGCTATTTTCGAAAAAATGGGGGTTGTGTGGCCATTGATCGTCGACCAGAGGCTCATACACCTCACCCCACATATGTTTCCTTGCCATAGATCACATTCTTGGATTTCTGGTGGAGACCATTTCTTGGTCAAAACCTCACCCCACATATGTTTCCTTGCCATAGATCACATTCTTGGATTTCTAGTGGAGACCATTTCTTGGTTAAAAACTCGTAGGTGTTAGCCTCTAATATTATTGAAAATGGTCATTCATGGCTATTTTCGAAAAAAATGGTGGTTGTGTGGCCATTGATCGTCGACCAGAGGCTCATACACCTCACCCACATATGTTTCCTTGCCATAGATCACATTCTTGGATTTCTGGTGGAGACCATTTCTTGGTTAAAAAACTCGTAGGTGTTAGCCTCTAATATTATTGAAAATGGTCATTCATGGCTATTTTCGAAAAAAATGCGGGTTGTGTGGCCATTGATCGTCGACCAGAGGCTCATACACCTCACCCCACATATGTTTCCTTGCCATAGATCACATTCTTGGATTTCTGGTGGAGACCATTTCTTGGTCAAAACCTCACCCCACATATGTTTCCTTGCCATAGATCACATTCTTGGATTTCTGGTGGAGACTATTTCTTGGTTAAAAACTCGTAGGTGTTAGCCTCTAATATTATTGAAAATGGTCATTCATGGCTATTTTCGAAAAATGGGGGTTGTGTGGCCATTGATCGTCGACCAGAGGCTCATACACCTCACCCCACATATGTTTCCTTGCCATAGATCACATTCTTGGATTTCTGGTGGAGACCATTTCTTGGTCAAAAATCCGTAGGTCTTAGCCTTCGGTATTATTGAAAATGGTCATTCATGGCTATTTTCGGCAAAAATGGGGGTTGTGTGGCCATTGATCATCGACCAGAGGCTCATACACCTCACCCCACATATGTTTCCTTGCCATAGATCACATTCTTGGATTTCTGGTGGAGACCATTTCTTGGTCAAAAATCCGTAGGTCTTAGCCTTCGGTATTATTGAAAATGGTCATTCATGGCTATTTTCGGCAAAATGGGGGTTGTGTGGCCATTGATCGTCGACCAGAGGCTCATACACCTCACCCCACATATGTTTCCTTGCCATAGATCACATTCTTGGATTTCTGGTGGAGACCATTTCTTGGTCAAAAATCCGTAGGTGTTAGCCTTCGGTATTATTGTAAATGGTCGTTCATGGCTATTTTCGACAAAATGGGGGTTGTGTGGCAATTGATCATCGACCAGAGGCTCGTACACCTCACCCCACATATGTTTCCTTGCCATAGATCACATTCTTGGATTTCTGGTGGAGACCATTTCTTGGTCTAAAATCCGTAGGTGTTAGCCTTCGATATTATTGAAAATGGTCGTTCATGGCTATTTTCGACAAAAATGGGGGTTGTGTGGCCATTGATCATCGACCAGAGGCTCATACACCTCACCCCACATATGTTTCCTTGCCATAGATCACATTCTTGGATTTCTGGTGGAGACCATTTCTTGGTTAAAAACTCGTAGGTGTTAGCCTCTAATATTATTGAAAATGGTCATTCATGGCTATTTTCGAAAAAAATGGGGTTGTGTGGCCATTGATCGTCGACCAGAGGCTCATACACCTCACCCCACATATGTTTCCTTGCCATAGATCACATTCTTGGATTTCTGGTGGAGACCATTTCTTGGTCAAAACCTCACCCCACATATGTTTCCTTGCCATAGATCACATTCTTGGATTTCTAGTGGAGACCATTTCTTGGTTAAAAACTCGTAGGTGTTAGCCTCTAATATTATTGAAAATGGTCATTCATGGCTATTTTCGAAAAAAATGGGGGTTGTGTGGCCATTGATCGTCGACCAGAGGCTCATACACCTCACCCCACATATGTTTCCTTGCCATAGATCACATTCTTGGATTTCTGGTGGAGACCATTTCTTGGTCAAAACCTCACCCCACATATGTTTCCTTGCCATAGATCACATTCTTGGATTTCTGGTGGAGACCATTTCTTGGTTAAAAACTCGTAGGTGTTAGCCTCTAATATTATTGAAAATGGTCATTCATGGCTATTTTCGAAAAAATGGGGGTTGTGTGGCCATTGATCGTCGACCAGAGGCTCATACACCTCACCCCACATATGTTTCCTTGCCATAGATCACATTCTTGGATTTCTGGTGGAGACCATTTCTTGGTCAAAACCTCACCCCACATATGTTTCCTTGCCATAGATCACATTCTTGGATTTCTGGTGGAAACCATTTCTTGGTTAAAAACTCGTAGGTGTTAGCCTCTAATATTATTGAAAATGGTCATTCATGGCTATTTTCGAAAAAAATGGGGGTAGTGTGGCCATTGATCGTCGACCAGAGGCTCATACACCTCACCCCACATATGTTTCCTTGCCATAGATCACATTCTTGGATTTCTGGTGGAGACCATTTCTTGGTCAAAACCTCACCCCACATAGGTTTCCTTGCCATAGATCACATTCTTGGATTTCTGGTGGAGACCATTTCTTGGTTAAAAACTCGTAGGTGTTAGCCTCTAATATTATTGAAAATGGTCATTCATGGCTATTTTCGAAAAAATGGGGGTTGTGTGGCCATTGATCGTCGACCAGAGGCTCATACACCTCACCCCACATATGTTTCCTTGCCATAGATCACATTCTTGGATTTCTGGTGGAGACCATTTCTTGGTTAAAAACTCATAGGTGTTAGCCTCTAATATTATTGAAAATGGTCATTCATGGCTATTTTCGAAAAAAATGCGGGTTGTGTGGCCATTGATCGTCGACCAGAGGCTCATACACCTCACCCCACATATGTTTCCTTGCCATAGATCACATTCTTGGATTTCTGGTGGAGACCATTTCTTGGTCAAAACCTCACCCCACATATGTTTCCTTGCCATAGATCACATTCTTGGATTTCTGGTGGAGACTATTTCTTGGTTAAAAACTCGTAGGTGTTAGCCTCTAATATTATTCAAAATGGTCATTCATGGCTATTTTCGAAAAAATGGGGGTTGTGTGGCCATTGATCGTCGACCAGAGGCTCATACACCTCACCCCACATATGTTTCCTTGCCATAGATCACATTCTTGGATTTCTGGTGGAGACCATTTCTTGGTCAAAACCTCACCCCACATATGTTTCCTTGCCATAGATCACATTCTTGGATTTCCGGTGGAGACCATTTCTTGGTTAAAAACTCGTAGGTGTTAGCCTCTAATATTATTGAAAATGGTCATTCATGGCTATTTTCGAAAAAATGGGGGTTGTGTGGCCATTGATCGTCGACCAGAGGCTCATACACCTCACCCCACATATGTTTCCTTGCCATAGATCACATTCTTGGATTTCTGGTGGATACCATTTCTTGGTCAAAACCTCACCCCACATATGTTTCCTTGCCATAGATCACATTCTTGGATTTCTGGTGGAGACCATTTCTTGGTTAAAAACTCGTAGGTGTTAGCCTCTAATATTATTGAAAATGGTCATTCATGGCTATTTTCGAAAAAAATGGGGGTTGTGTGGCCATTGATCGTCGACCAGAGGCTCATACACCTCACCCCACATATGTTTCCTTGCCATAGATCACATTCTTGGATTTCTGGTGGAGACCATTTCTTGGTCAAAACATCACCCCACATATGTTTCCTTGCCATAGATCACATTCTTGGATTTCTGGTGGAGACTATTTCTTGGTTAAAAACTCGTAGGTGTTAGCCTCTAATATTATTGAAAATGGTCATTCATGGCTATTTTCGAAAAATGGGGGTTGTGTGGCCATTGATCGTCGACCAGAGGCTCATACACCTCACCCCACATATGTTTCCTTGCCATAGATCACATTCTTGGATTTCTGGTGGAGACCATTTCTTGGTCAAAAATCCGTAGGTCTTAGCCTTCGGTATTATTGAAAATGGTCATTCATGGCTATTTTCGGCAAAAATGGGGGTTGTGTGGCCATTGATCATCGACCAGAGGCTCATACACCTCACCCCACATATGTTTCCTTGCCATAGATCACATTCTTGGATTTCTGGTGGAGACCATTTCTTGGTCAAAAATCCGTAGGTCTTAGCCTTCGGTATTATTGAAAATGGTCATTCATGGCTATTTTCGGCAAAATGGGGGTTGTGTGGCCATTGATCGTCGACCAGAGGCTCATACACCTCACCCCACATATGTTTCCTTGCCATAGATCACATTCTTGGATTTCTGGTGGAGACCATTTCTTGGTCAAAAATCCGTAGGTGTTAGCCTTCGGTATTATTGTAAATGGTCGTTCATGGCTATTTTCGACAAAATGGGGGTTGTGTGGCAATTGATCATCGACCAGAGGCTCGTACACCTCACCCCACATATGTTTCCTTGCCATAGATCACATTCTTGGATTTCTGGTGGAGACCATTTCTTGGTCTAAAATCCGTAGGTGTTAGCCTTCGATATTATTGAAAATGGTCGTTCATGGCTATTTTCGACAAAAATGGGGGTTGTGTGGCCATTGATCATCGACCAGAGGCTCATACACCTCACCCCACATATGTTTCCTTGCCATAGATCACATTCTTGGATTTCTGGTGGAGACCATTTCTTGGTTAAAAACTCGTAGGTGTTAGCCTCTAATATTATTGAAAATGGTCATTCATGGCTATTTTCGAAAAAAATGGGGGTTGTGTGGCCATTGATCGTCGACCAGAGGCTCATACACCTCACCCCACATATGTTTCCTTGCCATAGATCACATTCTTGGATTTCTGGTGGAGACCATTTCTTGGTCAAAACCTCACCCCACATATGTTTCCTTGCCATAGATCACATTCTTGGATTTCTAGTGGAGACCATTTCTTGGTTAAAAACTCGTAGGTGTTAGCCTCTAATATTATTGAAAATGGTCATTCATGGCTATTTTCGAAAAAATGGGGGTTGTGTGGCCATTGATCGTCGACCAGAGGCTCATACACCTCACCCCACATATGTTTCCTTGCCATAGATCACATTCTTGGATTTCTGGTGGAGACCATTTCTTGGTCAAAACCTCACCCCACATATGTTTCCTTGCCATAGATCACATTCTTGGATTTCTGGTGGAGACCATTTCTTGGTTAAAAACTCGTAGGTGTTAGCCTCTAATATTATTGAAAATGGTCATTCATGGCTATTTTCGAAAAAAATGGGGGTTGTGTGGCCATTGATCGTCGACCAGAGGCTCATACACCTCACCCCACATATGTTTCCTTGCCATAGATCACATTCTTGGATTTCTGGTGGAGACCATTTCTTGGTCAAAACCTCACCCCACATATGTTTCCTTGCCATAGATCACATTCTTGGATTTCTGGTGGAAACCATTTCTTGGTTAAAAACTCGTAGGTGTTAGCCTCTAATATTATTGAAAATGGTCATTCATGGCTATTTTCGAAAAAAATGGGGGTAGTGTGGCCATTGATCGTCGACCAGAGGCTCATACACCTCACCCCACATATGTTTCCTTGCCATAGATCACATTCTTGGATTTCTGGTGGAGACCATTTCTTGGTCAAAACCTCACCCCACATAGGTTTCCTTGCCATAGATCACATTCTTGGATTTCTGGTGGAGACCATTTCTTGGTTAAAAACTCGTAGGTGTTAGCCTCTAATATTATTGAAAATGGTCATTCATGGCTATTTTCGAAAAAATGGGGGTTGTGTGGCCATTGATCTTCGACCAGAGGCTCATACACCTCACCCCACATATGTTTCCTTGCCATAGATCACATTCTTGGATTTCTGGTGGAGACCATTTCTTGGTTAAAAAACTCATAGGTGTTAGCCTCTAATATTATTGAAAATGGTCATTCATGGCTATTTTCGAAAAAAATGCGGGTTGTGTGGCCATTGATCGTCGACCAGAGGCTCATACACCTCACCCCACATATGTTTCCTTGCCATAGATCACATTCTTGGATTTCTGGTGGAGACCATTTCTTGGTCAAAACCTCACCCCACATATGTTTCCTTGCCATAGATCACATTCTTGGATTTCTGGTGGAGACTATTTCTTGGTTAAAAACTCGTAGGTGTTAGCCTCTAATATTATTCAAAATGGTCATTCATGGCTATTTTCGAAAAAATGGGGGTTGTGTGGCCATTGATCGTCGACCAGAGGCTCATACACCTCACCCCACATATGTTTCCTTGCCATAGATCACATTCTTGGATTTCTGGTGGAGACCATTTCTTGGTCAAAACCTCACCCCACATATGTTTCCTTGCCATAGATCACATTCTTGGATTTCCGGTGGAGACCATTTCTTGGTTAAAAACTCGTAGGTGTTAGCCTCTAATATTATTGAAAATGGTCATTCATGGCTATTTTCGAAAAAATGGGGGTTGTGTGGCCATTGATCGTCGACCAGAGGCTCATACACCTCACCCCACATATGTTTCCTTGCCATAGATCACATTCTTGGATTTCTGGTGGAGACCATTTCTTGGTCAAAACCTCACCCCACATATGTTTCCTTGCCATAGATCACATTCTTGGATTTCTGGTGGAGACCATTTCTTGGTTAAAAACTCGTAGGTGTTAGCCTCTAATATTATTGAAAATGGTCATTCATGGCTATTTTCGAAAAAAATGGGGGTTGTGTGGCCATTGATCGTCGACCAGAGGCTCATACACCTCACCCCACATATGTTTCCTTGCCATAGATCACATTCTTGGATTTCTGGTGGAGACCATTTCTTGGTCAAAACATCACCCCACATATGTTTCCTTGCCATAGATCACATTCTTGGATTTCTGGTGGAGACCATTTCTTGGTTAAAAACTCGTAGGTGTTAGCCTCTAATATTATTGAAAATGGTCATTCATGGCTATTTTCGAAAAAAAATGGGGGTTGTGTGGCCATTGATCGTCGACCAGAGGCTCATACACCTCACCCCACATATGTTTCCTTGCCATAGATCACATTCTTGGATTTCTGGTGGAGACCATTTCTTGGTCAAAACCTCACCCCACATATGTTTCCTTGCCATAGATCACATTCTTGGATTTCTGGTGGAGACCATTTCTTGGTTAAAAACTCGTAGGTGTTAGCCTCTAATATTATTGAAAATGGTCATTCATGGCTATTTTCGAAAAAAATGGGGGTTGTGTGGCCATTGATCGTCGACCAGAGGCTCATACACCTCACCCCACATATGTTTCCTTGCCATAGATCACATTCTTGGATTTCTGGTGGAGACCATTTCTTGGTCAAAACCTCACCCCACATATGTTTCCTTGCCATAGATCATATTCTTGGATTTCTGGTGGAGACCATTTCTTGGTTAAATACTCGTAGGTGTTAGCCTCTAATATTATTGAAAATGGTCATTCATGGCTATTTTCGAAAAAATGGGGGTTGTGTGGCCATTGATCGTCGACCAGAGGCTCATACACCTCACCCCACATATGTTTCCTTGCCATAGATCACATTCTTGGATTTCTGGTGGAGACCATTTCTTGGTCAAAACCTCACCCCACATATGTTTCCTTGCCATAGATCACATTCTTGGATTTCTGGTGGAGACCATTTCTTGGTCAAAAATTCGTACGTGTTAGCCTCTAGTATTATTGAAAATGGTCGCTCATGGCTATTTTCAAGGTCGCTCATGGCTATTTTCATAAAAAATGGGGGTTGTGTGGCCATTGATCATCGACCAGACGCTCATACACCTCACCCCACATATGTTTCCTTGCCATAGATCACATTCTTGGATTTCTGGTGGAGACCATTTCTTGGTCAAAACCTCACCCCACATATGTTTCCTTGCCATATATTACATTCTTGGATTTCTGGTGGAGACCATTTCTTGGTTAAAAACTCGTACGTGTTAGCCTTCGGTATTATTGAAAATGGTCATTCATGGCTATTTTCGACAAAAATGGGGGTTGTGTGGCCATTGATCATCGACCAGAGGCTCATACACCTCACCCCACATATGTTTCCTTGCCATAGATCACATTCTTGGATTTCTGGTGGAGACCATTTCTTGGTCAAAAATCCGTAGGTGTTAGCCTTCGGTATTATTGAAAATGTTCGTTCATGGCTATTTTCGACAAAATGGGGGTTGTGTGGCCATTGATCATCAACCAGACGCTCATACACCTCACCCCACATATGTTTCCTTGCCATAGATCACATTCTTGGATTTCTGGTGGAGACCATTTCTTGGTCAAAAATCCGTACGTGTTAGCCTCTAGTATTATTGAAAATGGTCGCTCATGGCTATTTTCGGCAAAATGGGGGTTGTGTGGCCATTGATCGTCGACCAGAGGCTCATACACCTCACCCCACATATGTTTCCTTGTCATAGATCACATTCTTGGATTTCTGGTGGAGACCATTTCTTGGTCAAAAATCCGTAGGTGTTAGCCTTCGGTATTATTGTAAATGGTCATTCATGGCTATTTTCGACAAAAATGGGGGTTGTGTGGCCATTGATCATCGACCTAGAGGCTCATACACCTCACCCCACATATGTTTCCTTGCCATAGATCACATTCTTGGATTTCTGGTGGAGACCATTTCTGGTCAAAAATCCGTAGGTCTTAGCCTTCGGTATTATTGAAAATGGTCGTTCATGGCTATTTTCGACAAAAATGGGGGTTGTGTGGCCATTGATCTTCGACCAGACGCTCATACACCTCACCCCACATATGTTTCCTTGCCATAGATCACATTCTTGGATTTCTGGTGGAGACCATTTCTTGGTCAAAAATCCGTACGTGTTAGCCTCTAGTATTATTGAAAATGGTCGCTCATGGCTATTTTCAAGGTCGCTCATGGCTATTTTCATAAAAAATGGGGGTTGTGTGGCCATTGATCATCGACCAGACGCTCATACACCTCACCCCACATATGTTTCCTTGCCATAGATCACATTCTTGGATTTCTGGTGGAGACCATTTCTTGATCAAAAATCCGTAGGTCTTAGCCTCTAATATTATTGAAAATGGTCATTCATGGCTATTTTCGGCAAAATGGGGGTTGTGTGGCCATTGATCGTCGACCAGAGGCTCATACACCTCACCACACATATGTTTCCTTGTCGTAGATCACATTCTTGGATTTCTGGTGGAGACCATTTCTTGGTCAAAAATCCGTAGGTCTTAGCCTATAATATTATTGAAAATGGTCGCTCATGGCTATTTTCATAAAAAATGGGGGTTGTGTGGCCATTTATCATCGACTAGAGGCTCGTACACCTCACCCCACATATGTTTCCTTGCCATAGATCACATTCTTGGATTTCTGGTGGAGACCATTTCTTGGTCTAAAATCCGTAGGTGTTAGCCTCTAGTATTATTGAAAATGGTCGCTCATGGCTATTTTCAAGGTCGCTCATGGCTATTTTCATAAAAATGGGGGTTGTGTGGCCATTTATCATCGACTAGAGGCTCATAAACCTCACCCCACATATGTTTCCTTGCCATAGATTACATTCTTGGATTTCTGGTGGAAACCATTTCTTGGTTAAAAACTCGTACGTGTTAGCCTTCGGTATTATTGAAAATGGTCATTCATGGCTATTTTCGGCAAAATGGGGGTTGTGTGGCCATTGATCGTCGACCAGAGGCTCATACACCTCACCCCACATATGTTTCCTTGTCGTAGATCACATTCTTGGATTTCTGGTGGAGACCATTTCTTGGTCAAAAATCGTAGGTGTTAGCCTTCGATATTATTGAAAATGGTCGTTCATGGCTATTTTCGACAAAAATGGGGGTTGTGTGGCCATTGATCGTCGACCAGAGGCTCATACACCTCACCCCACATATGTTTCCTTGCCATAGATCACATTCTTGGATTTCTGGTGGAGACCATTTCTTGGTCAAAAATCCGTAGGTCTTAGCCTCTAGTATTATTGAAAATGGTCGCTCATGGCTATTTTCATAAAAAATGGGGGTTGTGTGGCCATTTATCATCGACTAGAGGCTCATAAACCTCACCCCACATATGTTTCCTTGCCATAGATTACATTCTTGGATTTCTGGTGGAGACCATTTCTTGGTCAAAAATCCAGTAGGTGTTAGCCTTCGGTATTATTGAAAATGGTCGTTCATGGCTATTTTCGACACCCACATATGTTTCCTTGCCATAGATCACATTCTTGGATTTCTGGTGGAGACCATTTCTTGGTCTAAAATCCGTAGGTGTTAGCCTCTAGTATTATTGAAAATGGTCGCTCATGGCTATTTTCAAGGTCGCTCATGGCTATTTTCATAAAAAATGGGGGTTGTGTGGCCATTTATCATCGACTAGAGGCTCATAAACCTCACCCCACATATGTTTCCTTGCCATAGATCACATTCTTGGATTTCTGGTGGAGACCATTTCTTGGTCAAAAACTCGTACGTGTTAGCCTTCGGTATTATTGAAAATGGTCGTTCATGGCTATTTTCGACAAAAATGGGGGTTGTGTGGCCATTGATCATCGACCAAAGGCTCCTACACCTCACCCCACATATGTTTCCTTGCCATAGATCACATTCTTGGATTTCTGGTGGAGACCATTTCTTGGTCAAAAATCCGTAGGTGTTAGCCTTCGGTATTATTGAAAATGGTCGTTCATGGCTATTTTCGACAAAAATGGGGGTTGTGTGGCCATTGATCATCGACCAGAGGCTCGTACACCTCACCCCACATATGTTTCCTTGCCATAGATCACATTTTTGGATTTCTGGTGGAGACCATTTTTGGTCAAAAATCCGTAGGTGTTAGCATTTGGTATTATTGAAAATGTCGTTCATGGCTATTTTCGACAAAAATGGGGGTTGTGTGGCCATTGATCATCGACCAGAGTCTCGTACACCTCACCCCACATATGTTTCCTTGCCATATATCACATTTTTGGATTTCTGGTGGAGACGAATTCTTGGTCAGAAAATCCGTAGGTGTTAGCCTTCGGTATTATTGAAAATAGTCGTTCATGGCAATTTTTGACAAAAATGGGGGTTGTGTGGCCATTGATCATCGACCAGATGCTCGTACACCTCACCCCACATATGTTTCCTTGCAATAGATCACATTCTTGGATTTCTGGTGGAGACCATTTCTTGGTCAAAAATCCGTAGGTGTTAGCCTTCGGTATTATTGAAAATGGTCATTCATGGCTATTTTCGGCAAAAATGGGGGTTGTGTGGCCATTGATCGTCGACCAGAGGCTCATACACCTCACCCCACATATGTTTCCTTGTCGTAGATCACATCCTTGGATTTCTGGTGGAGACCATTTCTTGGTCAAAAATCCGTAGGTGTTAGCCTTCGATATTATTGAAAATGGTCGTTCATGGCTATTTTCGACAAAAATGGGGGTTGTGTGGCCATTGATCATCGACCAGAGGCTCATACACCTCACCCCACATATGTTTCCTTGCCATAGATCACATTCTTGGATTTCTGGTGGAGACCATTTCTTGGTCAAAAATCCGTAGGTCTTAGCCTCTAATATTATTGAAAATGGTCGCTCATGGCTATTTTCGGCAAAATGGGGGTTGTGTGGCCATTGATCGTCGACCAGAGGCTCATACACCTCACCCCACATATGTTTCCTTGTCGTAGATCACATTCTTGGATTTCTGGTGGAGACCATTTCTTGGTCAAAAATCCGTAGGTGTTAGCCTTCGGTATTATTGTAAATGGTCATTCATGGCTATTTTCGACAAAAATGGGGGTTGTGTGGCCATTGATCATCGACCAGAGGCTCATACACCTCACCCCACATATGTTTCCTTGCCATAGGTCACATTCTTGGATTTCTGGTGGAGACCATTTCTTGGTCAAAAATCCATAGGTCTTAGCCTCTAGTATTATTGAAAATGGTCGCTCATGGCTATTTTCATAAAAAATGGGGGTTGTGTGGCCATTGATCGTCGACCAGAGGCTCATACACCTCACCCCACATATGTTTCCTTGCCATAGATCACATTCTTGGATTTCTGGTGGAGACCATTTCTTGGTCAAAAAATCCGTAGGTGTTAGCCTTCGATATTATTGAAAATGGTCGTTCATGGCTATTTTCGACAAAAATGGGGGTTGTGTGGCCATTGATCATCGACCAGAGGCTCATACACCTCACCCCACATATGTTTCCTTGCCATAGATCACATTCTTGGATGTCTGGTGGAGACCATTTCTTGGTTAAAAACTCGTACGTGTTAGCCTTCGGTATTGTTGAAAATGGTCATTCATGGCTATTTTCGGCAAAATGGGGGTTGTGTGGCCATTGATCGTTGACCAGAGGCTCATACACCTCACCCCACATATGTTTCCTTGCCATAGATCACATTCTTGGATTTCTGGAGGAGACCAATTCTTGGTCAAAAATCCGTAGGTGTTAGCCTTCGGTATTATTGAAAATGGTCATTCATGGCTATTTTCGACAAAAATGGGGGTTGTGTGGCCATTGATCGTCGACTAGAGGCTCATACACCTCACCCCACATATGTTTCCTTGTCGTAGATCACATTCTTGGATTTCTGGTGGAGACCATTTCTTGGTCAAAAATCCGTAGGTCTTAGCCTCTAATATTATTGAAAATGGTCGCTCATGGCTATTTTCATAAAAAAATGGGGGTTGTGTGGCCATTTATCATCGACTAGAGGCTCGTACACCTCACCCCACATATGTTTCCTTGCCATAGATCACATTCTTGGATTTCTGGTGGAGACCATTTCTTGGTCTAAAATCCGTAGGTGTTAGCCTCTAGTATTATTGAAAATGGTCGCTCATGGCTATTTTCAAGGTCGCTCATGGCTATTTTCATAAAAAATGGGGGTTGTGTGGCCATTTATCATCGACTAGAGGCTCATAAACCTCACCCCACATATGTTTCCTTGCCATAGATTACATTCTCGGATTTCTGGTGGAAACCATTTCTTGGTTAAAAACTCGTACGTGTTAGCCTTCGGTATTATTGAAAATGGTCATTCATGGCTATTTTCGGCAAAATGGGGGTTGTGTGGCCATTGATCGTCGACCAGAGGCTCATACACCTCACCCCACATATGTTTCCTTGTCGTAGATCACATTCTTGGATTTCTGGTGGAGACCATTTCTTGGTCAAAAATCCGTAGGTGTTCAGCCTTCGATATTATTGAAAATGGTCGTTCATGGCTATTTTCGACAAAAATGGGGGTTGTGTGGCCATTGATCGTCGACCAGAGGCTCATACACCTCACACCACATATGTTTCCTTGCCATAGATCACATTCTTGGATTTCTGGTGGAGACCATTTCTTGGTCAAAAATCCGTAGGTCTTAGCCTCTAGTATTATTGAAAATGGTCGCTTCATGGCTATTTTCATAAAAAATGGGGGTTGTGTGGCCATTTATCATCGACTAGAGGCTCATAAACCTCACCGCACATATGTTTCCTTGCCATAGATTACATTCTTGGATTTCTGGTGGAGACCATTTCTTGGTCAAAAATCCGTAGGTGTTAGCCTTCGGTATTATGGAAAATGGTCGTTCATGGCTATTTTCGACACCCACATATGTTTCCTTGCCATAGATCACATTCTTGGATTTCTGGTGGAGACCATTTCTTGGTCTAAAATCCGTAGGTGTTAGCCTCTAGTATTATTGAAAATGGTCGCTCATGGCTATTTTCAAGGTCGCTCATGGCTATTTTCATAAATAATGGGGGTTGTGTGGCCATTTATCATCGACTAGAGGCTCATAAACCTCACCCCACATATGTTTCCTTGCCATAGATCACATTCTTGGATTTCTGGTGGAGACCATTTCTTGGTCAAAAACTCGTACGTGTTAGCCTTCGGTATTATTGAAAATGGTCGTTCATAGCTATTTTCGACAAAAATGGGGGTTGTGTGGCCATTGATCATCGACCAAAGGCTCGTACACCTCACCCCACATATGTTTCCTTGCCATAGATCACATTCTTGGATTTCTGGTGGAGACCATTTCTTGGTCAAAAATCCGTAGGTGTTAGCCTTCGGTATTATTGAAAATGGTCGTTCATGGCTATTTTCGACAAAAATGGGGGTTGTGTGGCCATTGATCATCGACCAGAGGCTCGTACACCTCACCCCACATATGTTTCCTTGCCATAGATCACATTTTGGATTTCTGGTGGAGACCATTTTTGGTCAAAAATCCGTAGGTGTTAGCATTTGGTATTATTGAAAATGTCGTTCATGGCTATTTTCGACAAAATGGGGGTTGTGTGGCCATTGATCATCGACCAGAGTCTCGTACACCCCACCCCACATATGTTTCCTTGCCATATATCACATTTTTGGATTTCTGGTGGAGACGATTTCTTGGTCAGAAATTCGTAGGTGTTAGCCTTCGGTATTATTGAAAATAGTCGTTCATGGCAATTTTTGACAAAAATGGGGGTTGTGTGGCCATTGATCATCGACCAGATGCTCGTACACCTCACCCCACATATGTTTCCTTGCCATAGATCACATTCTTGGATTTCTGGTGGAGACCATTTCTTGGTCAAAATCCGTAGGTGTTAGCCTTCGGTATTATTGAAAATGGTCATTCATGGCTATTTTCGGCAAAATGGGGGTTGTGTGGTGTAACACCCGGATTTTAGGGATCCAAAACCCGGGGTTAACATAAACACCAGGTATGCTGGGACCAAGTCTCACACATATGATGTATAGTGGCACAGGATCGAATGTCACATCTTTATATATAACAGGAGTTCTATACAAAATAAATGATTACATTATAAGGAGACAACGGTCCAGCAGGGTAGAATATGTATTATTAAGATATGTTAGGCTGTTTTAAGATTAATTAGATATGTTATGATAAGATAGAATCTCTTGCTAGGTTAAAATTGAGGAGTTATGCAACTATCAGATGGTTAAGGTAGTTGCATATAGCCAAGTAGTTGTATATGGTCAAGTTAGTCTATGGCACCAATTTAGGCTAACACACATTTTTTTTTATAGGAGTAAGGTCTAATCTATTTCACTAGTATTATCTAACATGTTTGATAAGTCACTTTAGATTAGATCATATTAGGTTAGATGAAATCTAAATTAGATTGGTATGACTAGTTTAACTAGATAAGATCTAGTTAATTTGCAGTTGATCATGGTTGTTACACTAGGGTGGATAGGTATACTTATTAGGATAAGACAGATCCATGAAGATAAGATAGAATCTTTTGAGATTAGTTAGATCTATTAAGATGAGATAAAATCTTTTCAAGATAAGATGAGTATCTTTTAAGATGAGATGGATCTATTAAGATAAGGAAGAATCTTTTAAGATAAGATGAATTGGTTAGAATGAGATTTTTTTTTTTTTAGGATAAGATAAATCTTTTAAGCTAGATATGTTCCAATGGGGACAATCTAGGTTGTCTAGTTATTTCATAAATATATTTTTATACCTATGTGCAGATGCAATTGTGGACATTATTCCACAACTCATCACATTCAATCAAAGATCCAAATCAGGCAAGTATCATAAGAACAAACATTTCAATACATGGACATTTATCAAAATAGTTTTGTTTTTGTTCCTAAGATTAGGTCTCCTATTCCTAAAAGTCACTTTAGTCACAGGATTTCAAAGTGTAAAATCCACATTTGTCTTTTAGAATGAAAAGGTAAGAATAATCAGAGTAAAGCGGAAATAGATGAGAAAAGATTAAGATAAGTTTAGAAAAGAATCAGAGTAGCAAAGGTAAGTAGATATTGGTTGTCCAGTTCTATCTAGGTTTCGTCCTACAGTCAACATTCCTCTGATACCACTTCTGTAACACCCGGATTTTAGGGATCCAAAACCCGGGGTTAACATAAACACCAGGTATGCTGGGACCAAGTCTCACACATATGATGTATAGTGGCACAGGATCGAATGTCACATCTTTATATATAACAGGAGTTCTATACAAAATAAATGATTACATTATAAGGAGACAACGGTCCAGCAACCCAAAGTTGACTGGGAGACGACGGCCTAGACCTCTCACGAACTCATCACAGCATCCTCCATGAGCATCATCCTGCAGTACCTGGTCTTGACCTGTGGTGTATGTGAGACAGCAAGAGTGAGCTCACATACGTTCATCGCTCAACAAGTTGTGGGGAATAATGTGCATGAACTCGCCAAAGGTGGGAGCTCACGTGAAGTGTAAGGCTTACCAAAGAAGATGGTTAGAGCTGAGCATTGCTTTTAAAGTTGGTCAAAATTTTATTAGCAGTTACTAAGTATAAGTAAATACCAAACCCAGTTAAATAGTAGAACAAAAGTAATAACAACATCACCCGCGATGCAATGCATATGACAAATTGAATTTAGTTCCATAAATTAATCATGTGAGTGTCCGAGCTGCTCATGACCGTGAGCACGGCTAGTATACCAGTTTACACTCTGCAGAGGTTGCGCATCTTTACCCACAAGTCGTGTATCCCATGTCGCCAGGGTTTGCAAGGCCCTTAGACACTTCCGAGGTGAATGGCTAGGGATCCACTACGAGGCCTTTACAAAGTTCCACTAGCTTCCGAAAACCCGCTACAGTTTATAGGAAGATCCAGTGCAGGAATCCCTTGCAGGACCGCCATCGCAGCAAAATCCTCCCGAGGGCCTCCCTACACTGACCTCTCCCCTACTGCCCTTGCCCCTTTCGGGTAAGGTAGTCTTCCACTAGCTTTCCTAATTAATCAGCCAAGGGCGTCCCATTCCACCCTCGTGGTAGCACTGTTTTCCGGGTGGTTCTCCATGTTCCAATTAACATAATGATCTTAACATGAACCATAAATAACAACTGATAACAAAAGTATAATCATGAATAATGTATCTTCATACCCAAAACCACATATAGCACTAGCAAGTACTACCCAGAAAGTTCAGTGGTAAACAAGGTATAAAGATAAACAAACTAGGGTAACCTATTGGGTCCCATCAAAATTAACTATGCAGATCATTATGATTAATTAGAACATGAGTAGGTGAAAAGAAGTGATCAAGGGCACAACTTGCCTGGGCCTTGAGAATCCAGGTACCAGGATGATCTTCAGGTGACTCGTGACCTCACTGCTAGTCGTAGTAATACAAACAAACAGTGTAGGCAAAATTTAACATCACACCAAAACAAGTAAACAAAATACATAATAATAATCTACACATTAAGATAAGATCACAGGAAAAAGAATTATTAATTTTGGAGTTATAGATTTTAAGTTATGGATTTTCTAATGTAAAAATATGATTAAATGATAAGTAAATTTTCTGACAGAGTTCATGTCAAAACAGTGATTCTAAATGATAGAGAATATTATTACAAAATTTTAGGAA
Source organism: Zea luxurians (assembly GCA_029449295.1). NCBI lineage: Eukaryota > Viridiplantae > Streptophyta > Magnoliopsida > Poales > Poaceae > Zea > Zea luxurians. The sequence goes on along the minus strand of JAOPSE010003079.1, from coordinate 25,894 downwards.
TTGGAATGGCTCAATTTGGAGCTAAAATGAATTAGTTATGAATTAATTAAGTTTCTGGATTTATTTTAACACTAAAAATCATTTTCTAAATCATTTTCTATGATTTTCTTATTCACTGGACTGGGCCTCAATAACAGAAAAGTGCAGGGGCCCCGGTGTAATATTTCTAAGACTCAGTGTACAGCCGCCCAGGACGGCGGGTTCTATTTCAAAAAGTCCAGGGGCTCTTTTAAAAGACTGCCAGCGCGAAGGGGTATCGGCCGAGCACAGCCATCCGATCAAGCGCGGACGGATCAGATTAGATTCCCCCCCAACCGAACCGGTACCGCATCAAGACCGTCGGATCGCCATCCAACGCTCCACATTTTAAATACTAGAGATCCACCCCGATCCATCCGATAACGCGCCAACGATCCAGATTCAATCTGACCGAAGGGGTAACTTGTTTCTAATCGTGGCCGTCAACTCTGTATCCAACGGCCACGCCATCCTCTCCCGCGCACCCGAGTAGAACGGCGGCGCCGCCCAGGTGTGCGGCGGGCCATCGTCGGAGTTCACCAATCCGAGATCCCGAGCGCGAATTACCAAAATTAAGGGGCGGTAAACATAGCAGAGATGAAGGCGAGACATACTGAGGTGTTTTCACCGTTGATCGAGCTCGCAGGCGCGCGGTCCACGGCGTCACGCGGATAGGCGGAGAAGTACGTCGACGGCGAGAAATTAACAGCCCTCCGCAGGCGCTCCTTGCCAACGGATGGTTCCTACACGGTGGCGGGGGCGTGTGGAGTTGCAGACCAACTCGCTGCGACCGATAATCCGACCAAGGTCCGATTCAACGGTGGCGGCGCGGCATCAACGGCGGCGGCACGGTCGGTTGAAGATGGAGTGAGGGCGACGCCACGACCAGGGCTTAAATAGGAGAGCAGGCAGGCACGAGGATCCCGGCCGGTTGGTTAGAAGATCGATTCTCGGTCTCCGATGGTTGGCCGGCGAGGATCTCGCACACCTTTCCGTTGAGCTTGGCCGCGGAGTCCGTGAAGACGATGGCTGACGAAGCGGGCCCCGCGGACCAGAGAGAGGGAGAGGCAGGCGAACGCGCGCGTGAGAGGCTGCTCGTGGGACCCGCCCGTAAGCGACCGGCGTGAAGCGAGCGACCGCAGGTGGCTGACCCGTGGGCCCTCCATGTCGGCGCCGGAGATCGGAGTTGGGTCGCGCGAAGGTAAGTGCAGGTGGGCCGAAATGGTGGCCGCCGGCCCATGAAGGCATAGTGTTCCTTTTTCTTTTTATTTCCTATTTTCTTTTCTCCATTTTCAAATCCAATCTGAATTCAAATTTCAAAATCAAATTCTTTGGTAAATTCTCCTCAGATTGAAAGTATAATTTGTAAACTCTAGTCTTACTTTTATTTATACTTTTTATTTTGTATATACTTTCCTTTTCTTCTTATTTTAAAAACCCAAATTCCAATTCAAATCAAACCAAGTTTTAAATTCTAGATTTCAAATTTATGCACAAGTTTAAACTTTCACATGATGCACAATTACTACATAATGTTTCTTTATTTATTTTATTATGATCATTTACCTTTGAAAAGGGTGAGCTATAAAGTTTAATCACTTATAAATGGTACTTTGCTCAAATTTCTTCTACCAATCCCAAATTCAGAATTTTGGGTGTTACATGTGGCCATTGATCGTCGACCAGAGGCTCATACACCCTCACCCCACATATGTTTCCTTGCCATAGATCACATTCTTGGATTTCTGGTGGAGACCATTTCTTGGTCAAAAATCCGTAGGTGTTAGCCTTCGATATTATTGAAAATGGTCATTCATGGCTATTTCGACAAAAATGGGGGTTGTGTGGCCATTGATCATCGACCAGAGGCTCATACACCTCACCCCACATATGTTTCCTTGCCATAGATCACATTCTTGGATTTCTGGTGGAGACCATTTCTTGGTCAAAAATCCGTAGGTGTTAGCCTTCGGTATTATTGAAAATGGTCATTCATGGCTATTTTCGGCAAAAATGGGGGTTGTGTGGCCATTGATCGTCGACCAGAGGCTCATACACCTCACCCCACATATGTTTCCTTGTCGTAGATCACATTCTTGGATTTCTGGTGGAGACCATTTCTTGGTCAAAAATCCGTAGGTGTTAGCCTTCGAGTATTATTGAAAATGGTCAGTTCATGGCTATTTTTCGACAAAAATGGGGGTTGTGTGGCCATTGATCAGTCGACCAGAGGCTCATACACCTCACCCCACATATGTTTCCTTGCATAGATCACATTCTTGGATTTCTGGTGGAGACCATTTCTTGGTCAAAAATCCGTAGGTGTTAGCCTTCGATATTATTGAAAATGGTCGTTCATGGCTATTTTCGACAAAAATGGGGGTTGTGTGGCCATTGATCATCGACCAGAGGCTCGTACACCTCACCCCACATATGTTTCCTTGCCATAGATCACATTTTTGGATTTCTGGTGGAGACCATTTTTGGTCAAAAATCCGTAGGTGTTAGCATTTGGTATTATTGAAAATGTCGTTCATGGCTATTTTCGACAAAAATGGGGGTTGTGTGGCATTGATCATCGACCAGAGTCTCGTACACCTCACCCCACATATGTTTCCTTGCCATATATCACATTTTTGGATTTCTGGTGGAGACGATTTCTTGGTCAGAAATTCGTAGGTGTTAGCCTTCGGTATTATTGAAAATAGTCGTTCATGGCAATTTTTGACAAAAATGGGGGTTGTGTGGCCATTGATCATCGACCAGATGCTCGTACACCTCACCCCACATATGTTTCCTTGCCATAGATCACATTCTTGGATTTCTGGTGGAGACCATTTCTTGGTCAAAAATCCGTAGGTGTTAGCCTTCGGTATTATTGAAAATGGTCATTCATGGCTATTTTCGGCAAAATGGGGGTTGTGTGGCCATTGATCGTCGACCAGAGGCTCATACACCTCACCCCACATATGTTTCCTTGTCGTAGATCACATCCTTGGATTTCTGGTGGAGACCATTTCTTGGTCAAAAATCCGTAGGTGTTAGCCTTCGATATTATTGAAAATGGTCGTTCATGGCTATTTTCGACAAAAATGGGGGTTGTGTGGCCATTGATCATCGACCAGAGGCTCATACACCTCACCCCACATATGTTTCCTTGCCATAGATCACATTCTTGGATTTCTGGTGGAGACCATTTCTTGGTCAAAAATCCGTAGGTCTTAGCCTCTAATATTATTGAAAATGGTCGCTCATGGCTATTTTCGGCAAAATGGGGGTTGTGTGGCCATTGATCGTCGACCAGAGGCTCATACACCTCACCCCACATATGTTTCCTTGTCGTAGATCCACATTCTTGGATTTCTGGTGGAGACCATTTCTTGGTCAAAAATCCGTAGGTGTTAGCCTTCGGTATTATTGTAAATGGTCATTCATGGCTATTTTCGACAAAAATGGGGGTTGTGTGGCCATTGATCATCGACCAGAGGCTCATACACCTCACCCCACATATGTTTCCTTGCCATAGATCATATTCTTGGATTTCTGGTGGAGACCATTTCTTGGTCAAAAATCCGTAGGTCTTAGCCTCTAGTATTATTGAAAATGGTCGCTCATGGCTATTTTCATAAAAAATGGGGGTTGTGTGGCCATTGATCGTCGACCAGAGGCTCATACACCTCACCCCACATATGTTTCCTTGCCATAGATCACATTCTTGGATTTCTGGTGGAGACCATTTCTTGGTTAAAAACTCGTACGTGTTAGCCTTCGGTATTATTGAAAATGGTCATTCATGGCTATTTTCGGCAAAATGGGGGTTGTGTGGCCATTGATCGTTGACCAGAGGCTCATACACCTCACCCCACATATGTTTCCTTGCCATAGATCACATTCTTGGATTTCTGGTGGAGACCAATTCTTGGTCAAAAATCCGTAGGTGTTAGCCTTCGGTATTATTGAAAATGGTCATTCATGGCTATTTTCGACAAAAATGGGGGTTGTGTGGCCATTGATCGTCGACCAGAGGCTCATACACCTCACCCACATATGTTTCCTTGTCGTAGATCACATTCTTGGATTTCTGGTGGAGACCATTTCTTGGTCAAAAATCCGTAGGTGTTAGCCTTCGATATTATTGAAAATGGTCGTTCATGGCTATTTTCGACAAAAATGGGGGTTGTGTGGCCATTGATCATCGACCAGAGGCTCATACACCTCACCCCACATATGTTTCCTTGCCATAGATCACATTCTTGGATTTCTGGTGGAGACCATTTCTTGGTTAAAAACTCGTACGTGTTAGCCTTCGGTATTATTGAAAATGGTCATTCATGGCTATTTTCGGCAAAATGGGGGTTGTGTGGCCATTGATCATCGACCAGAGGCTCGTACACCTCACCCCACATATGTTTCCTTGCCATAGATCACATTCTTGGATTTCTGGTGGAGACCATTTTTGGTCAAAAATCTGTAGGTGTTAGCATTTGGTATTATTGAAAATGTCGTTCATGGCTATTTTCGACAAAAATGGGGGTTGTGTGGCCATTGATCATCGACCAGAGTCTCGTACACCTCACCCCACATATGTTTCCTTGCCATATATCACATTTTTGGATTTCTGGTGGAGACGATTTCTTGGTCAGAAATCCGTAGGTGTTAGCCTTCGGTATTATTGAAAATAGTCGTTCATGGCAATTTTTGACAAAAATGGGGGTTGTGTGGCCATTGATCATCGACCAGATGCTCGTACACCTCACCCCACATATGTTTCCTTGCCATAGATCACATTCTTGGATTTCTGGTGGAGACCATTTCTTGGTCAAAAATTCGTAGGTGTTGGCCTTCGGTATTATTGAAAATGGTCGTTCATGGCTATTTTCGACAAAAATGGGGGTTGTGTGGCCATTGATCATCGACCAGAGGCTCATACACCTCACCCCACATATGTTTCCTTGCCATAGATCACATTCTTGGATTTCTGGTGGAGACCATTTCTTGGTCAAAAATCCGTAGGTGTTAGCCTTCGGTATTATTGAAAATGGTCGTTCATGGCTATTTTCGACAAAAATGGGGGTTGTGTGGCCATTGATCATCGACCAGACGCTCATACACCTCACCCCACATATGTTTCCTTGCCATAGATCACATTCTTGGATTTCTGGTGGAGACCATTTCTTGGTCTAAAATCCGTAGGTGTTAGCCTCTAGTATTATTGAAAATGGTCGCTCATGGCTATTTTCAAGGTCGCTCATGGCTATTTTCATAAAAAATGGGGGTTGTGTGGCCATTTATCATCGACTAGAGGCTCATAAACCTCACCCCACATATGTTTCCTTGCCATAGATTACATTCTTGGATTTCTGGTGGAAACCATTTCTTGGTTAAAAACTCGTACGTGTTAGCCTTCGGTATTATTGAAAATGGTCATTCATGGCTATTTTCGGCAAAATGGGGGTTGTGTGGCCATTGATCGTCGACCAGAGGCTCATACACCTCACCCCACATATGTTTCCTTGTCGTAGATCACATTCTTGGATTTCTGGTGGAGACCATTTCTTGGTCAAAAATCCGTAGGTGTTAGCCTTCGATATTATTGAAAATGGTCGTTCATGGCTATTTTCGACAAAAATGGGGGTTGTGTGGCCATTGATCATCGACCAGAGGCTCATACACCTCACCCCACATATGTTTCCTTGGCCATAGATCACATTCTTGGATTTCTGGTGGAGACCATTTCTTGGTCAAAAATCCGTACGTGTTAGCCTTCGGTATTATTGAAAATGGTCGTTCATGGCTATTTTCGACAAAAATGGGGGTTGTGTGGCCATTGATCATCGACCAGAGGCTCGTACACTTCACCCCACATATGTTTTCTTGCCATAGATCAGAATCTTGGATTTCTCGTGGAGACCATTTGTTGGTCAAAAATTCGTAGGTGTTAGCCTTCGGTATTATTGAAAATGGTCGTTCATGGCTATTTTCGACAAAAATGGGGGTTGTGTGGCCATTGATCATCGACCAGACACTCATACACCTCACCCCACATATGTTTCCTTGCCATAGATCACATTCTTGGATTTCTGGTGGAGACCATTTCTTGGTCAAAAATCCGTAGGTGTTAGCCTTCGATATTATTGAAAATGGTCATTCATGGCTATTTTTGACAAAAATGGGGGTTGTGTGGCCATTGATCTTCCACCAGAGGCTCATACACCTCACCCCACATATGTTTCCGTTGCCATAGATCACATTCTTGGATTTCTGGTGGAGACCATTTCTTGGTCAAAAATCCGTAGGTGTTAGCCTTCGGTATTATTGTAAATGGTCATTCTATGGCAAGGAAACATATGTGGGGTGAGGTGTATGAGCGTCTGGTCGATGATCAATGGCCACACAACCCCCATTTTTGCCGAAAATAGCCATGAGCGACCATTTTCAATAATACTAGAGGCTAAGACCTACGGATTTTTGCCCAAGAAATGGTCTCCACCAGAAATCCAAGAATGTGATCTATGGCAAGGAAACATATGTGGGGTGAGGTGTACGAGCCTCTAGTCGATGATAAATGGCCACACAACCCCCATTTTTTATGAAAATAGCCATGAACGACCATTTTCAATAATACCAAAGGCTAACACCTACAGATTTTTGACCAAGAATTGGTCTCCACTAGAGGTGTATGAGCCTCTGGTCGACGATCAATGGCCACACAACCCCCATTTTGCCGAAAATAGCCATGAATGACCATTTTCAATAATACCGAAGGCTAACACCTACGAATTTTTGACCAAGAAATGGTCTCCACCAGAAATCCAAGAATGTGATCTATGGCAAGGAAACATATGTGGGGTGAGGTGTATGAGCCTTTGGTCGATGATAAATGGCCACACAACCCCCATTTTGCTGAAAATAGCCATGAACGACCATTTTCAATAATACCGAAGGCTAACACGTACGAGTTTTTAACCAAGAAATGGTCTCCACCAGAAATCCAAGAATGTGATCTATGGCAAGGAAACATATGTGGGGTGAGGTGTATGAGCCTCTGGTCGACGATCAATGGCCACACAACCCTAATTTTTGTCGAAAATAGCCATGAATGACCATTTTCAATAATACCGAAGGCTAACACGTACGGATTTTAGACCAAGAAATGGTCTCCACCAGAAATCCAAGAATGTGATCTATGGCAAGGAAACATATGTGGGGTGAGGTGTATGAGCATCTGGTCGATGATCAATGGCCACACAACACCCATTTTTTTATGAAAATAGCCATGAGCGACCATTTTCAATAATACCGAAGGCTAACACGTACGAGTTTTTAACCAAGAAATGATCTCCACCAGAAATCCAAGAATGTGATCTATGGCAAGGAGAACATATGTGGGGTGAGGTTTATGAGCCTCTGGTCGATGATCAATGGCCACACAACCCCCATTTTTGTCGAAAATAGCCATGAACGACCATTTTCAATAATATCGAAGGCTAACACCTACGGATTTTTGACCAAGAAATGGTCTCCACCAGAAATCCAAGAATGTGATCTACGACAAGGAAACATATGTGGGGTGAGGTGTATGAGCGTCTGGATCGAAGGCTAACACCTACGGATTTTAGACCAAGAAATGGTCTCCACCAGAAATCCAAGAATGTGATCTATGGCAAGGAAACATATGTGGGGTGAGGTGTATGAGCCTCTGGTCGACGATCAATGGCCACAGAACCCCCATTTTGCCGAAAATAGCCATGAATGACCATTTTCAATAATACCGAAGGCTAACACGTACGAGTTTTTAACCAAGAAATGGTCTCCACCAGAAATCCAAGAATGTAATCTATGGCAAGGAAACATATGTGGGGTGAGGTTTTGACCAAGAAATGGTCTCCACCAGAAATCCAAGAATGTGATCTATGGCAAGGAAACATATGTGGGGTGAGGTGTATGAGCCTCTGGTCGACGATCAATGGCCACACAACCCTAATTTTTGTCGAAAATAGCCATGAACGACCATTTTTAATGACACTGAAGGCTAACACCTACGGATTTTTCACCAAGAAATGGTCTCCACCATAAATCCAAGAATGTGATCTATGGCAAGGAAACATATGTGTAGTGAGGTGTATGAGCCTCTGGTCGAAGATCAATGGCCACACAACCCCCATTTTTGTCGAAAATAGCCATGAATGACCATTTTCAAAAATACCAAAGGCTAACACATTCAGATTTTTGCCCAAGAAATGGTCTCCACCAGAAATCCAAGAATGTGATCTATGGCAAGGAAACATATGTGGGGTGAGGTGTATGAGCCTCTGGTCGATGATCAATGGCCACACAACCCCCATTTTTGTCGAAAATAGCCATGAACGACCATTTTCAATAATATCGAAGGCTAACACCTACGGATTTTTGACCAAGAAATGGTCTCCACCAGAAATCCAAGAATGTAATCTATGGCAAGGAAACATATGTGGGGTGAGGTGTATGAGCCTCTAGTCGATGATCAATTGCCACACAACCCCCATTTTGCCGAAAATAGCCATGAACGACCATTTTCAATAATACCGAAGGCTAACACGTACGAGTTTTTGACCAAGAAATGGTCTCCACCAAAAATCCAAGAATGTGATCTATGGCAAGGAAACATATGTGGGGTGAGATTTATGAGCCTCTAGTCGATGATAAATGGCCACACAACCCCCATTTTTTTATGAAAATAGCCATGAGCGACCATTTTCAATAATATTAGAGGCTAAGACCTACGGATTTTTGACCAAGAAATGGTCTCCACCAGAAATCCAAGAATGTGATCTATGGCAAGGAAACATATGTGGGGTGAGGTGTATGAGCCTCTGGTCGATGATCAATGGCCACACAACCCCCATTTTGCCGAAAATAGCCATGAACGACCATTTTCAATAATACCGAAGGCTAACACCTACGGATTTTTGACCAAGAAATGGTCTCCACCAGAAATCCAAGAATGTGATCTACGGCAAGGAAACATATGTGGGGTGAGGTGTATGAGCCTCTAGTCGATGATCAATGGCCACACAAGCCCCCTTTTTTTATGAAAATAGCCATGAGCGACCATTTTCAATAATACTAGTGGCTAAGACCTACGGATTTTTGACCAAGAAATGGTCTCCACCAGAAATCCAAGAATGTGATCTATGGCAAGGAAACATATGTGGGGTGAGGTGTATGAGCCTCTGGTCGATGATCAATGGCCACACAACCCCCATTTTTGTCGAAAATAGCCATGAATGACCATTTACAATAATACCGAAGGCTAACACCTACGGATTTTTGACCAACAAATGGTCTCCACTAGAAATCCAAGAATGTGATCTATGGCAAGGAAACATATGTGGGGTGAGGTGTATGAGCCTCTGGTCGATGATCAATGGCCACACAACCCCCATTTTTGTCGAAAATAGCCATGAACGACCATTTTCAATAATATCGAAGGCTAACACCTACGGATTTTTGACCAAGAAATGGTCTCCACCAGAAATCCAAGAATGTGATCTATGGCAAGGAAACATATGTGGGGTGAGGTGTATGAGCCTCTGGTCGACGATCAATGGCCACACAACCCCCATTTTGCCGAAAATAGCCATGAATGACCATTTTCAATAATACCGAAGGCTAACACGTACGAGTTTTTAACCAAGAAATGGTCTCCACCAGAAATCCAAGAATGTAATCTATGGCAAGGAAACATATGTCGGGTGAGGTTTTGACCAAGAAATGGTCTCCACCAGAAATCCAAGAATGTGATCTATGGCAAGGAAACATATGTGGGGTGAGGTGTATGAGCCTCTGGTCGACGATCGATGGCCACACAACCCCCATTTTGCCGAAAATAGCCATGAATGACCATTTTCAATAATACCGAAGGCTAACACGTAAGAGTTTTTAACCAAGAAATGGTCTCCACCAGAAATCCAAGAATGTAATCTATGGCATGGAAACATATGTGGGGTGAGGTTTTGACCAAGAAATGGTCTTCCACCAGAAATCCAAGAATGTGATCTATGGCAAGGAAACATATGTGGGGTGAGGTGTATGAGCCTCTGGTCGACGATCAATGGCCACACAACCCTAATTTTTGTCGAAAATAGCCATGAACGACCATTTTCAATGACACTGAAGGCTAACACCTATGGATTTTTGACCAAGAAATGGTCTCCACCATAAATCCAAGAATGTGATCTATGGCAAGGAAACATATGTGTAGTGAGGTGTATGAGCCTCTGGTCGAAGATCAATGGCCACACAACCCCCATTTTTGTCGAAAATAGCCATGAATGACCATTTTCAAAAATACCAAAGGCTAACACATTCGGATTTTTGCCCAAGAAATGGTCTCCACCAGAAATCCAAGAATGTGATCTATGGCAAGGAAACATATGTGGGGTGAGGTGTATGAGCCTCTGGTCGATGATCAATGGCCACACAACCCCCAATTTTGTCGAAAATAGCCATGAACGACCATTTTCAATAATATCGAAGGCTAACACCTACGGATTTTTGACCAAGAAATGGTCTCCACCAGAAATCCAAGAATGTAATCTATGGCAAGGAAACATATGTGGGGTGAGGTGTATGAGCCTCTGGTCGATGATCAATTGCCACACAACCCCCATTTTGCCGAAAATAGCCATGAACGACCATTTTCAATAATACCGAAGGCTAACACGTACGAGTTTTTGACCAAGAAATGGTCGCCACCAAAAATCCAAGAATGTGATCTATGGCAAGGAAACATATGTGGGGTGAGATTTATGAGCCTCTAGTCGATGATAAATGGCCACGCAACCCCCATTTTTTTATGAAAATAGCCATGAGCGACCATTTTCAATAATATTAGAGGCTAAGACCTACGGATTTTTAACCAAGAAATGGTCTCCACCAGAAATCCAAGATGTGATCTATGGCAAGAAAACATATGTGGGGTGAAGTGTACGAGCCTCTGGTCGATGATCAATGGCCACACAACCCACATTTTTGTCGAAAATAGCCATGAACGACCATTTTCAATAATATTAGAGGCTAACACGTACGAGTTTTTAACCAAGAAATGGTCTCCACCAGAAATCCAAGAATGTAATCTATGGCAAGGAAACATATGTGGGGTGAGGTGTATGAGCGTCTGGTCGATGATCAATGGCCACACAACCCCCATTTTTGTCGAAAATAGCCATGAACGACCATTTTCAATAATATCGAAGGCTAAATGGGGGTTGTGTGGCCATTGATCATCGACCAGAGGCTCATACACCTCACTACACATATGTTTCCTTGCCATAGATTACATTCTTGGATTTCTGGTGGAGACCATTTCTTGGTTAAAAACTCGTACGTGTTAGCCTTCGGTATTATTGAAAATGGTCATTCATGGCTATTTTCGGCAAAATGGGGGTTGTGTGGCCATTGATCGTCGATCCAGAGGCTCATACACCTCACCCCACATATGTTTCCTTGCCATAGATCACATTCTTGGATTTCTGGTGGAGACCATTTCTTGGTCAAAAATCCGTAGGTCTTAGCCTCTAATATTATTGAAAATGGTCGCTCATGGCTATTTTCGGCAAAATGGGGGTTGTGTGGCCATTGATCATCGACCAGAGGCTCGTACACCTCACTACACATATGTTTCCTTGCCATAGATCACATTCTTGGATTTCTGGTGGAGACCATTTCTTGGTCAAAAATCCGTACGTGTTAGCCTTTGGTATTTTTGAAAATGGTCGTTCATGGCTATTTTCGACAAAAATTAGGGTTGTGTGGCCATTGATCGTCGACCAGAGGCTCATACACCTCACCCCACATATGTTTCCTTGCCATAGATCACATTCTTGGATTTCTGGTGGAGACCATTTCTTGGTTAAAAACTCGTACGTGTTAGCCTTCGATATTATTGAAAATGGTCGTTCATGGCTATTTTCGGCAAAATGGGGGTTGTGTGGTCATTGATCATCGACCAGACGCTCATACACCTCACCCCACATATGTTTCCTTGCCATAGATCACATTCTTGGATTTCTGGTGGAGACCATTTCTTGGTCAAAAATCCGTAGGTGTTAGCCTTCGGTATTATTGAAAATGGTCGTTCATGGCTATTTTCGACAAAAATGGGGGTTGTGTGGCCATTGATCGTCGACCAGAGGCTCATACACCTCACCCCACATATGTTTCCTTGCCATAGATCACATTCTTGGATTTCTGGTGGAGACCATTTCTTGGGCAAAAATCCGAATGTGTTAGCCTTTGGTATTTTTGAAAATGGTCATTCATGGCTATTTTCGACAAAAATGGGGGTTGTGTGGCCATTAATCTTCGACCAGAGGCTCATACACCTCACTACACATATGTTTCCTTGCCATAGATCACATTCTTGGATTTATGGTGGAGACCATTTCTTGGTCAAAAATCCGTAGGTGTTAGCCTTCAGTGTCATTGAAAATGGTCGTTCATGGCTATTTTCGACAAAAATGGGGGTTGTGTGGCCATTGATCATCGACCAGAGGCTCATACACCTCACCCCACATATGTTTCCTTGCCATAGATCACATTCTTAGGATTTCTGGTGGAGACCATTTCTTGGTCAAAAATCCGTAGGTCTTAGCCTCTAGTATTATTGAAAATGGTCGCTCATGGCTATTTTCATAAAAAATGGGGGTTGTGTGGCCATTGATCATCGACCAAGCCATGAACGACCATTTTCAAAAATACCAAAGGCTAACACGTACGGATTTTTGACCAAGAAATGGTCTCCACCAGAAATCCAAGAATGTGATCTATGGCAAGGAAACATATGTGGGGTGAGGTGTATGAGCCTCTGGTCGATGATCAATGGCCACACAACCCCCATTTTTGTCGAAAATAGCCATGAATGACCATTTACAATAATACCGAAGGCTAACACCTACGGATTTTTGACCAAGAAATGGTCTCCACCAGAAATCCAAGAATGTGATCTATGGCAAGGAAACATATGTGGGGTGAGGTGTATGAGCCTCTGGTCGACGATCAATGGCCACACAACCCCCATTTTTGCCGAAAATAGCCATGAATGACCATTTTCAAAAATACCAAAGGCTAACACGTACGGATTTTTAACCAAGAAATGGTCTCCACCAGAAATCCAAGAATGTGATCTATGGCAAGGAAACATATGTGGGGTGAGGTTTATGAGCCTCTGGTCGATGATCAATGGCCACACAACCCCCATTTTGCCGAAAATAGCCATGAACGACCATTTTCAATAATACCGAAGGCTAACACCTACGGATTTTTGACCAAGAAATGGTCTCCACCAGAAATCCAAGAATGTGATCTATGGCAAGGAAACATATGTGGGGTGAGATTTATGAGCCTCTAGTCGATGATAAATGGCCACACAACCCCCATTTTTTTATGAAAATAGCCATGAGCGACCATTTTCAGTAATATTAGAGGCTAAGACCTACGGATTTTTGACCAAGAAATGGTCTCCACCAGAAATCCAAGAATGTGATCTATGGCAAGGAAACATATGTGGGGTGAGGTGTATGAGCCTCTGGTCGATGATCAATGGCCACACAACCCCCATTTTTGTCGAAAATAGCCATGAATGACCATTTCTTGGTTAAAAATCTGTACGTGTTAGCCTTCGGTATTATTGTAAATGGTCGTTCATGGCTATTTTCGACAAAAATGGGGGTTGTGTGGCCATTGATCATCGACCAGACGCTCATACACCTCACCCCACATATGTTTCCTTGCCATAGATCACATTCTTGAATGGTCATTCATGGCTATTTTCGACAAAAATGGGGGTTGTGTGGCAATTGATCATCGACCAGAGGCTCATACACCTCACCCCACATATGTTTCCTTGCCATAGATCACATTCTTGGATTTCTGGTGGAGACCATTTCTTGGTTAAAAATCCGTACGTGTTAGCCTTCGGTATTATTGAAAATGGTCGTTCATGGCTATTTTCGACAAAAATGGGGGTTGTGTGGCCATTGATCATCGACCAGACGCTCATACACCTCACCCCACATATGTTTCCTTGCCATAGATCACATTCTTGGATATCTGGTGGAGACCATTTCTTGGTCAAAAATCCGTAGGTGTTAGCCTTCGGTATTATTGAAAATGGTCGTTCATGGCTATTTTCGACAAAAATGGGGGTTGTGTGGCCATTGATCATCGACCAGACGCTCATACACCTCACCCCACATATGTTTCCTTGCCATAGATCACATTCTTGGATTTCTGGTGGAGACCATTTCTTGGTCAAAAATCCGTAGGTGTTAGCCTTCGGTATTATTGAAAATGGTCGTTCATGGCTATTTTCGACAAAAATGGGGGTTGTGTGGCCATTGATCATCGACCAGACGCTCATACACCTCACCCCACATATGTTTCCTTGCCATAGATCACATTCTTGGATTTCTGGTGGAGACCATTTCTTGGTCTAAAATCCGTAGGTGTTAGCCTCTAGTATTATTGAAAATGGTCGCTCATGGCTATTTTCAAGGTCGCTCATGGCTATTTTCATAAAAAATGGGGGTTGTGTGGCCATTTATCATCGACTAGAGGCTCATAAACCTCACCCCACATATGTTTCCTTGCCATAGATTACATTCTTGGATTTCTGGTGGAAACCATTTCTTGGTTAAAAACTCGTACGTGTTAGCCTTCGGTATTATTGAAAATGGTCATTCATGGCTATTTTCGGCAAAATGGGGGTTGTGTGGCCATTGATCATCGACCAGACGCTCATACACCTCACCCCACATATGTTTCCTTGCCATAGATCACATTCTTGGATTTCTGGTGGAGACCATTTCTTGGTCTAAAATCCGTAGGTGTTAGCCTCTAGTATTATTGAAAATGGTCGCTCATGGCTATTTTCAAGGTCGCTCATGGCTATTTTCATAAAAAATGGGGGTTGTGTGGCCATTTATCATCGACTAGAGGCTCATAAACCTCACCCCACATATGTTTCCTTGCCATATATTACATTCTTGGATTTCTGGTGGAAACCATTTCTTGGTTAAAAACTCGTACGTGTTAGCCTTCGGTATTATTGAAAATGGTCATTCATGGCTATTTTCGGCAAAATGGGGGTTGTCTGGCCATTGATCGTCGACCAGAGGCTCATACACCTCACCCCACATATGTTTCCTTGTCGTAGATCACATTCTTGGATTTCTGGTGGAGACCATTTCTTGGTCAAAAATCCGTAGGTGTTAGCCTTCGATATTATTGAAAATGGTCATTCATGTCTATTTTCGGCAAAATGGGGGTTGTGTGGCCATTGATCGTCGACTAGAGGCTCATACACCTCACCCCACATATGTTTCCTTGTCGTAGATCATATTCTTGGATTTCTGGTGGAGACCATTTCTTGGTCAAAAATCCGTAGGTGTTAGCCTTCGATATTATTGAAAATGGTCATTCATGGCTATTTTCGGCAAAATGGGGGTTGTGTGGCCATTGATCGTCGACTAGAGGCTCATACACCTCACCCCACATATGTTTCCTTGCCATAGATCACATTCTTGGATTTCTGGTGGAGACCATTTCTTGGTCAAAAACTCGTACGTGTTAGCCTTCGGTATTATTGAAAATGGTCGTTCATGGCTATTTTCGGCAAAATGGGGGTTCTGTGGCCATTGATCATCGACCAGAGGCTCGTACACCTCACCCCACATATGTTTCCTTGCCATAGATCACATTCTTGGATTTCTGGTGGAGACCATTTCTTGGTCAAAAATCCGTAGGTGTTAGCCTTCGGTATTATTGAAAATGGTCGTTCATGGCTATTTTCGACAAAAATGGGGGTTGTGTGGCCATTGATCATCGACCAGACGCTCATACACCTCACCCCACATATGTTTCCTTGCCATAGATCACATTCTTGGATTTCTGGTGGAGACCATTTCTTGGTCAAAAATCTGTAGGTGTTAGCCTTCGATATTATTGAAAATGGTCATTCATGGCTATTTTCGGCAAAATGGGGGTTGTGTGGCCATTGATCGTCGACTAGAGGCTCATACACCTCACCCCACATATGTTTCCTTGCCATAGATCACATTCTTCGATTTCTGGTGGAGACCATTTCTTGGTCAAAAACTCGTACGTGTTAGCCTTCGGTATTATTGAAAATGGTCGTTCATGGCTATTTTCGGCAAAATGGGGGTTCTGTGGCCATTGATCATCGACCAGAGGCTCATACACCTCACCCCACATATGTTTCCTTGCCATAGATCACATTCTTGGATTTCTGGTGGAGACCATTTCTTGGTCAAAAATCCGTAGGTGTTAGCCTTCGGTATTATTGAAAATGGTCGTTCATGGCTATTTTCGACAAAAATGGGGGTTGTGTGGCCATTGATCATCGACCAGACGCTCATACACCTCACCCCACATATGTTTCCTTGCCATAGATCACATTCTTGGATTTCTGGTGGAGACCATTTCTTGGTCTAAAATCCGTAGGTGTTAGCCTCTAGTATTATTGAAAATGGTCGCTCATGGCTATTTTCAAGGTCGCTCATGGCTATTTTCATAAAAAATGGGGGTTGTGTGGCCATTTATCATCGACTAGAGGCTCATAAACCTCACCCCACATATGTTTCCTTGCCATAGATTACATTCTTGGATTTCTGGTGGAAACCATTTCTTGGTTAAAAACTCGTACGTGTTAGCCTTCGGTATTATTGAAAATGGTCATTCATGGCTATTTTCGGCAAAATGGGGGTTGTCTGGCCATTGATCGTCGACCAGAGGCTCATACACCTCACCCCACATATGTTTCCTTGTCGTAGATCACATTCTTGGATTTCTGGTGGAGACCATTTCTTGGTCAAAAATCCGTAGGTGTTAGCCTTCGATATTATTGAAAATGGTCATTCATGTCTATTTTCGGCAAAATGGGGGTTGTGTGGCCATTGATCGTCGACTAGAGGCTCATACACCTCACCCCACATATGTTTCCTTGTCGTAGATCATATTCTTGGATTTCTGGTGGAGACCATTTCTTGGTCAAAAATCCGTAGGTGTTAGCCTTCGATATTATTGAAAATGGTCATTCATGGCTATTTTCGGCAAAATGGGGGTTGTGTGGCCATTGATCGTCGACTAGAGGCTCATACACCTCACCCCACATATGTTTCCTTGCCATAGATCACATTCTTGGATTTCTGGTGGAGACCATTTCTTGGTCAAAAACTCGTACGTGTTAGCCTTCGGTATTATTGAAAATGGTCGTTCATGGCTATTTTCGGCAAAATGGGGGTTCTGTGGCCATTGATCATCGACCAGAGGCTCGTACACCTCACCCCACATATGTTTCCTTGCCATAGATCACATTCTTGGATTTCTGGTGGAGACCATTTCTTGGTCAAAAATCCGTAGGTGTTAGCCTTCGGTATTATTGAAAATGGTCGTTCATGGCTATTTTCGACAAAAATGGGGGTTGTGTGGCCATTGATCATCGACCAGACGCTCATACACCTCACCCCACATATGTTTCCTTGCCATAGATCACATTCTTGGATTTCTGGTGGAGACCATTTCTTGGTCAAAAATCTGTAGGTGTTAGCCTTCGATATTATTGAAAATGGTCATTCATGGCTATTTTCGGCAAAATGGGGGTTGTGTGGCCATTGATCGTCGACTAGAGGCTCATACACCTCACCCCACATATGTTTCCTTGCCATAGATCACATTCTTCGATTTCTGGTGGAGACCATTTCTTGGTCAAAAACTCGTACGTGTTAGCCTTCGGTATTATTGAAAATGGTCGTTCATGGCTATTTTCGGCAAAATGGGGGTTCTGTGGCCATTGATCATCGACCAGAGGCTCATACACCTCACCCCACATATGTTTCCTTGCCATAGATCACATTCTTGGATTTCTGGTGGAGACCATTTCTTGGTCAAAAATCCGTAGGTGTTAGCCTTCGGTATTATTGAAAATGGTCGTTCATGGCTATTTTCGACAAAAATGGGGGTTGTGTGGCCATTGATCATCGACCAGACGCTCATACACCTCACCCCACATATGTTTCCTTGCCATAGATCACATTCTTGGATTTCTGGTGGAGACCATTTCTTGGTCTAAAATCCGTAGGTGTTAGCCTCTAGTATTATTGAAAATGGTCGCTCATGGCTATTTTCAAGGTCGCTCATGGCTATTTTCATAAAAAATGGGGGTTGTGTGGCCATTTATCATCGACTAGAGGCTCATAAACGTCACCCCACATATGTTTCCTTGCCATAGATTACATTCTTGGATTTCTGGTGGAAACCATTTCTTGGTTAAAAACTCGTACGTGTTAGCCTTCGGTATTATTGAAAATGGTCATTCATGGCTATTTTCGGCAAAATGGGGGTTG
This sequence comes from Zea luxurians, assembly GCA_029449295.1. Lineage (NCBI taxonomy): Eukaryota > Viridiplantae > Streptophyta > Magnoliopsida > Poales > Poaceae > Zea > Zea luxurians. The sequence continues at coordinate 7,472 of JAOPSE010003079.1, read as the reverse complement.
TGTGGCCATTGATCGTCGACCAGAGGCTCATACACCTCACCCCACATATATTTCCTTGTCGTAGATCACATTCTTGGATTTCTGGTGGAGACCATTTCTTGGTCAAAAATCCGTAGGTGTTAGCCTTCGATATTATTGAAAATGGTCGTTCATGGCTATTTTCGACAAAAATGGGGGTTGTGTGGCCATTGATCATCGACCAGAGGCTCATACACCTCACCCCACATATGTTTCCTTGCCATAGATCACATTCTTGGATTTCTGGTGGAGACCATTTCTTGGTCAAAAATCCGTAGGTGTTAGCCTTCGGTATTATTGAAAATGGTCGTTCATGGCTATTTTCGACAAAAATGGGGGTTGTGTGGCCATTGATCATCGACCAGAGGCTCATACACCTCACCCCACATATGTTTCCTTGCCATAGATCACATTCTTGGATTTCTGGTGGAGACCATTTCTTGGTCAAAAATCCGTAGGTGTTAGCCTTCGGTATTGTTGAAAATGGTCGTTCATGGCTATTTTCGACAAAAATGGGGGTTGTGTGGCCATTGATCATCGACCAGACGCTCATACACCTCACCCCACATATGTTTCCTTGCCATAGATCACATTCTTGGATTTCTGGTGGAGACCATTTCTTGGTCTAAAATCCGTAGGTGTTAGCCTCTAGTATTATTGAAAATGGTCGCTCATGGCTATTTTCAAGGTCGCTCATGGCTATTTTCATAAAAAATGGGGGTTGTGTGGCCATTTATCATCGACTAGAGGCTCATAAACCTCACCCCACATATGTTTCCTTGCCATAGATTACATTCTTGGATTTCTGGTGGAAACCATTTCTTGGTTAAAAACTCGTACGTGTTAGCCTTCGGTATTATTGAAAATGGTCATTCATGGCTATTTTCGGCAAAATGGGGGTTGTGTGGCCATTGATCATCGACCAGAGGCTCGTACCCCTCACCCTACATATGTTTCCTTGCCATAGATCACATTCTTGGATTTCTGGTGGAGACCATTTCTTGGTTAAAAATCCGTACGTGTTAGCCTTTGGTATTTTTGAAAATGGTCATTCATGGCTATTTTCGACAAAAATGGGGGTTGTGTGGCCATTGATCATCGACTAGAGGCTCATACACCTCACCCCACATATGTTTCCTTGCCATAGATCACATTCTTGGATTTCTGGTGGAGACCATTTCTTGGTCAAAAATCCGTAGGTGTTAGCCTTCGGTATTATTGAAAATGGTCGTTCATGGCTATTTTCGACAAAAATGGGGGTTGTGTGGCCATTGATCATCGACCAGACGCTCATACACCTCACCCCACATATGTTTCCTTGCCATAGATCACATTCTTGGATTTCTGGTGGAGACCATTTCTTGGTCTAAAATCCGTAGGTGTTAGCCTCTAGTATTATTGAAAATGGTCGCTCATGGCTATTTTCAAGGTCGCTCATGGCTATTTTCATAAAAAATGGGGGTTGTGTGGCCATTTATCATCGACTAGAGGCTCATAAACCTCACCCCACATATGTTTCCTTGCCATAGATTACATTCTTGGATTTCTGGTGGAAACCATTTCTTGGTTAAAAACTCGTACGTGTTAGCCTTCGGTATTATTGAAAATGGTCATTCATGGCTATTTTCGGCAAAATGGGGGTTGTGTGGCCATTGATCGTCGACCAGAGGCTCATACACCTCACCCCACATATGTTTCCTTGTCGTAGATCACATTCTTGGATTTCTGGTGGAGACCATTTCTTGGTCAAAAATCCGTAGGTGTTAGCCTTCGATATTATTGAAAATGGTCGTTCATGGCTATTTTCGACAAAAATGGGGGTTATGTGGCCATTGATCATCGACCAGAGGCTCATACACCTCACCCCACATATGTTTCCTTGCCATAGATCACATTCTTGGATTTCTGGTGGAGACCATTTCTTGGTCAAAAATCCGTAGGTGTTAGCCTTCGGTATTATTGTAAATGGTCATTCATGGCTATTTTCGACAAAAATGGGGGTTGTGTGGCCATTGATCATCGACCAGAGGCTCATACACCTCACCCCACATATGTTTCCTTGCCATAGATCACATTCTTGGATTTCTGGTGGAGACCATTTCTTGGTCAAAAATCTGTAGGTCTTAGCCTCTAATATTATTGAAAATGGTCGCTCATGGCTATTTTCATAAAAAAATGGGGGTTGTGTGGCCATTGATCATCGACCAGACGCTCATACACCTCACCCCACATATGTTTCCTTGCCATAGATCACATTCTTGGATTTCTGGTGGAGACCATTTCTTGGTCTAAAATCCGTAGGTGTTAGCCTCTAGTATTATTGAAAATGGTCGCTCATGGCTATTTTCAAGGTCGCTCATGGCTATTTTCATAAAAAATGGGGGTTGTGTGGCCATTTATCATCGACTAGAGGCTCATAAACCTCACCCCACATATGTTTCCTTGCCATAGATTACATTCTTGGATTTCTGGTGGAAACCATTTCTTGGTTAAAAACTCGTACGTGTTAGCCTTCGGTATTATTGAAAATGGTCATTCATGGCTATTTTCGGCAAAATGGGGGTTGTGTGGCCATTGATCGATCGACCAGAGGCTCATACACCTCACCCCACATATGTTTCCTTGTCGTAGATCACATTCTTGGATTTCTGGTGGAGACCATTTCTTGGTCAAAAATCCGTAGGTGTTAGCCTTCGATATTATTGAAAATGGTCGTTCATGGCTATTTTCGACAAAAATGGGGGTTGTGTGGCCATTGATCATCGACCAGAGGCTCATACACCTCACCCCACATATGTTTCCTTGCCATAGATCACATTCTTGGATTTCTGGTGGAGACCATTTCTTGGTCAAAAATCCGTAGGTGTTAGCCTTCGGTATTATTGAAAATGGTCGTTCATGGCTATTTTCGACAAAAATGGGGGTTGTGTGGCCATTGATCATCGACCAGAGGCTCATACACCTCACCCCACATATGTTTCCTTGCCATAGATCACATTCTTGGATTTCTGGTGGAGACCATTTCTTGGTCAAAAATCCGTAGGTGTTAGCCTTCGGTATTATTGAAAATGGTCGTTCATGGCTATTTTCGACAAAAATGGGGGTTGTGTGGCCATTGATCATCGACCAGACTCTCATACACCTCACCCCACATATGTTTCCTTGCCATAGATCACATTCTTGGATTTCTGGTGGAGACCATTTCTTGGTCTAAAATCCGTAGGTGTTAGCCTCTAGTATTATTGAAAATGGTCGCTCATGGCTATTTTCAAGGTCGCTCATGGCTATTTCATAAAAAATGGGGGTTGTGTGGCCATTTATCATCGACTAGAGGCTCATAAACCTCACCCCACATATGTTTCCTTGCCATAGATCACATTCTTGGATTTCTGGTGGTGACCATTTCTTGGTCAAAAATCCGTAGGTGTTAGCCTTCGGTATTATTGTAAATGGTCATTCATGGCTATTTTCGACAAAAATGGGGGTTGTGTGGCCATTGATCATCGACCAGAGGCTCATACACCTCACCCCACATATGTTTCCTTGCCATAGATCACATTCTTGGATTTCTGGTGGAGACCATTTCTTGGTCAAAAATCCGTAGGTCTTAGCCTCTAATATTATTGAAAATGGTCGCTCATGGCTATTTTCATAAAAAAATGGGGGTTGTGTGGCCATTGATCATCGACCAGACGCTCATACACCTCACCCCACATATGTTTCCTTGCCATAGATCACATTCTTGGATTTCTGGTGGAGACCATTTCTTGGTCTAAAATCCGTAGGTGTTAGCCTCTAGTATTATTGAAAATGGTCGCTCATGGCTATTTTCAAGGTCGCTCATGGCTATTTTCATAAAAAATGGGGGTTGTGTGGCCATTTATCATCGACTAGAGGCTCATAAACCTCACCCCACATATGTTTCCTTGCCATAGATTACATTCTTGGATTTCTGGTGGAAACCATTTCTTGGTTAAAAACTCGTACGTGTTAGCCTTCGGTATTATTGAAAATGGTCATTCATGGCTATTTTCGGCAAAATGGGGGTTGTGTGGCCATTGATCGTCGACCAGAGGCTCATACACCTCACCCCACATATGTTTCCTTGTCGTAGATCACATTCTTGGATTTCTGGTGGAGACCATTTCTTGGTCAAAAATCCGTAGGTGTTAGCCTTCGATATTATTGAAAATGGTCGTTCATGGCTATTTTCGACAAAAATGGGGGTTGTGTGGCCATTGATCATCGACCAGAGGCTCATACACCTCACCCCACATATGTTTCCTTGCCATAGATCACATTCTTGGATTTCTGGTGGAGACCATTTCTTGGTCAAAAATCCGTAGGTGTTAGCCTTCGGTATTATTGAAAATGGTCGTTCATGGCTATTTTCGACAAAAATGGGGGTTGTGTGGCCATTGATCATCGACCAGAGGCTCATACACCTCACCCCACATATGTTTCCTTGCCATAGATCACATTCTTGGATTTCTGGTGGAGACCATTTCTTGGTCAAAAATCCGTAGGTGTTAGCCTTCGGTATTATTGAAAATGGTCGTTCATGGCTATTTTCGACAAAAATGGGGGTTGTGTGGCCATTGATCATCGACCAGACGCTCATACACCTCACCCCACATATGTTTCCTTGCCATAGATCACATTCTTGGATTTCTGGTGGAGACCATTTCTTGGTCTAAAATCCGTAGGTGTTAGCCTCTAGTATTATTGAAAATGGTCGCTCATGGCTATTTTCAAGGTCGCTCATGGCTATTTTCATAAAAAATGGGGGTTGTGTGGCCATTTATCATCGACTAGAGGCTCATAAACCTCACCCCACATATGTTTCCTTGCCATAGATCACATTCTTGGATTTCTGGTGGAAACCATTTCTTGGTCAAAAACCCGTAGGTGTTAGCCTTCGGTATTATTGAAAATGGTCGTTCATGGCTATTTTCGACAAAAATGGGGGTTGTGTGGCCATTGATCATCGACCAGATGCTCATACACCTCACCCCACATATGTTTCCTTGCCATAGATCACATTCTTGGATTTCTGGTGGAGACCATTTCTTGGTCAAAAATCCGTAGGTGTTAGCCTTCGGTATTATTGAAAATGGTCGTTCATGGCTATTTTCGACAAAAATGGGGGTTGTGTGGCCATTGATCATCGACCAGAGGCTCATACACCTCACCCCACATATGTTTCCTTGCCATAGATCACATTCTTGGATTTCTGGTGGAGACCATTTCTTGGTCAAAAATCCGTAGGTGTTAGCCTTCGGTATTATTGAAAATGGTCGTTCATGGCTATTTTCGACAAAAATGGGGGTTGTGTGGCCATTGATCATCGACCAGACGCTCATACACCTCACCCCACATATGTTTCCTTGCCATAGATCACATTCTTGGATTTCTGGTGGAGACCATTTCTTGGTCAAAAATCCGTAGGTGTTAGCCTTCGGTATTATTGAAAATGGTCGTTCATGGCTATTTTCGACAAAAATGGGGGTTGTGTGGCCATTGATCATCGACCAGACGCTCATACACCTCACCCCACATATGTTTCCTTGCCATAGATCACATTCTTGGATTTCTGGTGGAGACCATTTCTTGGTCTAAAATCCGTAGGTGTTAGCCTCTAGTATTATTGAAAATGGTCGCTCATGGCTATTCCACACAACCCCCATTTTGCCGAAAATAGCCATGAATGACCATTTTCAATAATTCCGAAGGCTAACACCTACGGATTTTTGACCAAGAAATGGTCTCCACCAGAAATCCAAGAATGTAATCTATGGCAAGGAAACATATGTGGGGTGAGGTTTATGAGCCTCTAGTCGATGATAAATGGCCACACAACCCCCATTTTTTATGAAAATAGCCATGAGCGACCTTGAAAATAGCCATGAGCGACCATTTTCAATAATACTAGAGGCTAACACCTACGGATTTTAGACCAAGAAATGGTCTCCACCAGAAATCCAAGAATGTGATCTACGACAAGGAAACATATGTGGGGTGAGGTGTATGAGCCTCTAGTCGATGATCAATGGCCACACAACCCCCATTTTGCTGAAAATAGCCATGAACGACCATTTTCAATAATACCGAAGGCTAACACGTACGAGTTTTTGACCAAGAAATGGTATCCACTAGAAATCCAAGAATATGAACCATGGAAAGGAAACATATATGGGGTGAGGTGTACGAGCCTCTGGTCGATGATCAATGGCCACACAACCCCCATTTTTGTCGAAAATAGCCATGAACGACCATTTTCAATAATATCGAAGGCTAACACCTACGGATTTTTGACCAAGAAATGGTCTCCACCAGAAATCCAAGAATGTGATCTATGGCAAGGAAACATATGTGGGGTGAGGTGTATGAGCCTCTAGTCGATGATCAATGGCCACACAACCCCCATTTTTGTCGAAAATAGCCATGAATGACCATTTTCAAAAATACCAAAGGCTAACACGTACGGATTTTTGACCAAGAAATGGTCTCCACCAGAAATCCAAGAATGTGATCTATGGCAAGGAAACATATGTGGGGTGAGGTGTACGAGCCTCTGGTCGATGATCAATGGCCACACAACCCCCATTTTGCCGAAAATAGCCATGAACGACCATTTTCAATAATACCGAAGGCTAACACCTACGGATTTTTGACCAAGAAATGGTCTCCACCAGAAATCCAAGAATGTGATCTATGGCAAGGAAACATATGTGGGGTGAGGTGTATGAGCCTCTGGTCGATGATCAATGGCCACACAACCCCATTTTTGTCGAAAATAGCCATGAACGACCATTTTCAATAATACCGAAGGCTAACACGTACGAGTTTTTGACCAAGAAATGGTCTCCACCAGAAATCCAAGAATGTGATCTATGGCAAGGAAACATATGTGTAGTGAGGTGTACGAGCCTCTGGTCGATGATCAATGGCCACACAACCCCATTTTTGTCGAAAATAGCCATGAACGACCATTTTCAATAATACCGAAGGCTAACACCAACGGATTTTTGACCAAGAAATGGTCTCCACCAGAAATCCAAGAATGTGATCTATGGCAAGGAAACATATGTGTAGTGAGGTGTACGAGCCTCTGGTCGATGATCAATGGCCACACACCCCCATTTTTGTCGAAAATAGCCATGAACGACCATTCTCAATAATATCGAAGGCTAACACTACGGATTTTTGACCAAGAAATGGTCTCCACCAGAAATCCAAGAATGTGATCTATGGCAAGGAAACATATGTGGGGTGAGGTGTATGAGCCTTTGGTCGAAGATCAATGGCCACACAACCCCCATTTTTGTCGAAAATAGCCATGAACGACCATTTTCAATAATACGAAGGCTAACACCTACGGATTTTTGACCAAGAAATGGTCTCCACCAGAAATCCAAGAATGTGATCTATGGCAAGGAAACATATGTGGGGTG